>VZUI01044371.1:0-66817 GCA_013401135.1 Cettia cetti | reverse complement strand
TTCCTTTCCTTTCCTTTCCTTTCCTTTCCTTTCCTTTCCTTTCCTTTCCTTTCCTTTCCTTTCCCTTCCTTTCCCTTACCATTAGCAAGCAAAAGCCATCAAGATGAAATCATTTTTATATAACAAAAGCTGTAAGAGTAACTCCTACTGTAAATCCTCTACAGTTGGGCCACAAACTTGTGGAAGTCCAGCTGAAGCTGGCAGAGAAAGTTATTATCAAAAAACCTGGCTGTTTAAATCCTCAACCCTTTCCTCTCAAAGGAGCAGATTTAAGGAAGCCCAGGCTTGAGCTGGTGCTGACACAGGGCAGGTGAGGCTGCTGGGGAAAGCACTGCAGGCAGGGCTGGCAGTTCAGCAAAAGACTCATTTCCTGGGAGCTGTGTGCTGCTGGATCCCTCACTTTGTGCCTCTGGGAGCAGCTCCCAGGCTCTGCCTCAGCTGAGGCACTTCCAGACATGTTCCCCTAGGCTGGGTTTAAGTTCCTCCCTGCTTGTGAAGAGTTTGCTGTGTAACTGTAGAGTATTTCTGTAGAGTTAGCTTTAATACAAAGTAGAAATACAGATAATTTACCTAATGTTAGAGAAGGAGAAAGAGCAGATGATGAAGTTAGCTCCTAAACTTTTAGCAGAAACTGGAGTAAGAAACACTTATTTTGTGTGACCACCTCCTTCCAGGGAGAGGACAGGGTAGCTGACTTTATAACCATGACTTTATTTACTGCTTAGCAGCTCATAACTCCACATTTTTTTAATGTATCAACTAAAGGGACTCACAGGTTTTTGTTCTCTGGATTTTGTTTTAAAATAATAGGCAATACCTGTTACAAGATTTACATTTAAGCTCACCCACCAATGCCTGGCACTTCAGCTCTACTTTGCCTGACAGGAAGCCTCCATCACCATGATGCACTGATTCTCCCACCAGTGGTGCTACTGCACCTTCAAACAGCTACACAAGAGAGATGTCCAGATAGTGTCCCTAACAGAAGTCAGTTTTCCCCTTACTCTCTCTTGGTGTCACTTCAAGACAAATACCCAGAATCCTTAATGTTAAAAAGGTGGGATTGAAAAATTACCTCGAGCTCAGGAGCGAATATTTAATGTGAATTCAATTTAATATTAAGAACAGCTTCTGCACCTCAGGCCATGCCTACCTGCAAACCTTGTCCTGGGGAAACAAATACCATGCAGGAGGGCATTTGTGATACAGGCCCCAGAATTAACTCTTGATTATTTAAACAAACTGGCAAACATAAGCACATTATTCAGCTTCTTTGTAATCCCCAACAAGGAAGAAAGTTTGAGGTAAAACTCCCTGAAGAAGAAACAAGGTGAAAAGCTTACCTGCTCCAACAACCTTACATACTTTCGTTCATCTTTCCAGAGAAAGACTTAATTATTTAACACAGATATAACCTGTTAAAATGGGATTTGCAAAATGTCAGTGTGTCACCAACTGTTATCATCTGAGGATAACTTCAATAGGGCGAATGCACAATGTTAAATGACAAAGTTTGCAAGGCTTAAGACAGAGAAAAGCCTGCAAGAGTGTCAATGGAAGATATTA
Source organism: Cettia cetti (assembly GCA_013401135.1). Taxonomy (NCBI): domain Eukaryota; kingdom Metazoa; phylum Chordata; class Aves; order Passeriformes; family Sylviidae; genus Cettia; species Cettia cetti. The sequence goes on along the minus strand of VZUI01044371.1, from coordinate 65,251 downwards.
CTGACTCTTATTTTATATTTTTTCTGTGCTCAAAGTTGAACCTTAACTGCAAGAGCCCAGAGCAAAGGGCTGAATGGTCTGCAATGCCTGATGGCTGTGTGCTGAGCAGTGATGCTCACACCATGGACATTCCTCTGGGCAGAACGAGAGACTCCAGGCCAAAATACTGATCACTTTGGGAATTTCTCAGAGTTGGGCTAAAATGCCACTTCACAAAAGACAGCACAATGCTCTTCAAAGTGAACATCAGCAATATTATTACAGCATGAATGTATCTCCATTATTAAACTCATGACTGCTTTTTTTTATTCTCTTCCATCTCGCTCACAGCTTCACAGCGTGTGCCAAAATCACCAGAATACATAACAACAACAGGACACAACACAGTTGGAAAAATGCCTCAAAATACAGAGAAATTGCTGGACCTGCAGTTGCTCTTCCCTCTCCCTGTATCTGGCACTGCCACCAAGGGGACACACTGCCCTCAGCTCCATGGCTGGGATCCTCATCACAACACCCACACTGGGAGAGTTGGCTTTTCAAGGAAGTGTCTCCATTCCAACAAACAGTTCTCCTGTCCATGCCATTTCTTTCTATTATCCAAACCTGCAGCTCACAATCAGGGGCAAAAACTCAGTGATACAGTTTTAACATGCAAGTCTCCTCCCAGCTGTTATGTCAGAGCACTGGAGCTGGCAGGGGATGGATCCTGTGCACAGCACGCTGCTCTGCAGAGCTCAGGAAGGAGAAAAAAAAAATCTGGGATCTGAGGATCTCATTTCTGCTGACAGGTGGGCTGAGCCTGGTGTTGGCAGGAAGAAGCAGGGTGGGAATACAAGCAGGGCAAAAAGGGAGGCAGCTGAAAATTCACATCTGTGTGAAGCTGGAATGGGGACATGCTCACACACGTCAGACACCTCAGCTGTCACACCCTGTGCACACACAGCAGTGGGAATAGTGTGTGGGGCAGGTGCAGTTATTTATTTATATCTGTGTTTATAAACAACACAGAATACATTTGAACAGCAAGGATAAATATAATGCATCTCAGCAATAAACATAAACCTCAAGTTTTTGAAAGCCCATCCCTTCCTCCTTCCCTCCAAATTTGTTTCAATCAGGGAAATAGCTAAATGGATTTCTTCTAACTTTGTACTTAAAGTAAAATTCACCTCAAGGCTGACAAGCATAGAAAATTTCAGTCGAATGGCTGAATTTTTTTTTTTTTTGTTAAAGCTGCAATAGCCTGAAAACAGGGGCTGGTAATGAAGCTGCCCCATCAACCATAACGACACTGTCAGTAGAGCAACACAATCATATTGCCTGTGCAAAGAAGCAATGCATTCAACATTTTCTTCACTGTGTATTATCTATTAGCTGAGTTTGTCACAGAGATATGTGGCAGCTCCCTGTAATACTTATGAATATATGGCAAGGCATACAAGAATCCATCTATGTCTGCTTCAGCATGGGTTTGTCTTATTACATTTTGGCAAACAAGTTAAAAACCCACCCTCCTCTTATCTTAGCTTTCTGTTAAATACTGTTACTATCAAGAAATAGGAGTTGTCTGAGGCAAACACCTCAGCTCTTCCCATTGCTATTCTCTATCACTAATGCACATTACATGTTCAATTCTCCCTTGCTGTTCCTATGAAAAAGGTCTTGTCAAAAACAGATTTCATTTTTTTTCTGTGTATGCACAAATTAGTTATGGATGATTAACAAAGCATTCATTCTTTTATTTGCTTTGGCTGAGACTTGATCTGTGTTACATTCATGTGAGGGAAGCACTCAATTTTACGTTGATTAAATATGAAACACTGCACTCTTGATAAAAAGAGTTGTATTCAGAGCTGCATATTATACTGACAAAAGATGCATGTTCTTGGGCTAATAGTTTCTTAAACAAGTTTTTCCAGATTTTTAATTGCAAAAAGCTTGATACAGCTTTTTTTTTTTTTTTTTTTTTTTCCTCAGCAAGTACTGGGCAGTGAGAGTTTTGTGTCCCAAAGCAATCTGGTGCAGTCTCACAAAAAACAACAGTTATTTCAAATTGAAAATAATAAAAAGCAATTTTCAAGTTCTGTCCACAATTTGATTTCTTTAAACATAACTTGCATTATAAAACTTAAAAAAAACCAACAACAGACTGCAAAACTAAGTAGGTCAGACAAATCATAATTATAGAATTTGTCTTTTATTACATCAGAAATTCAAGAAAAATAAAGAGATATTGGAGAAGTCTTATGGAAATCTACAGCCAGTCATAACTGAGAACTTAGCCCTGATGTGCTGTCACTGACTCCAGCTACCACAGGATAAAATGTGCACCAATGTTCCTCAGCAAGGCCCATAAATTCCCCACATCCACTAAACACAGCGACACCAAAAAGGACGCACCTCAGTTCTGCAAGGTATTAAAGTGCAAGCCTAACTTTAAGTACACAATCTACTTGTAATTAAATCAAGAAAGCCATGTGATTAAGCACCTTGTTAAATTTGGGAACAAATTATCAGCCCTTATAAACCAGGAGATTCTATCTTGGGGTTTACATGAGCCCACAGAAACACAAATGCAGGCAGAGCGTTATGACACTTTTGCAAGAGGGGATTTATTTTTAGTGTAACTATACAGAGTAAGGGCAGCTCTTACTCAGGTTAGGAGGAGGTCTGGCCACACATTCATTCTTTTCTAAACTTTCAACAATTGACAGTTTTATAAAATCTTTGCTAATGTTCCTGTGCCACCAAAAAAAGTCTGTTCAGTATCTTTCTTACGCATCACCAAAATGGAAGCATGAACTTAAGAGTTTGCAATTTCATTGCCAAGGAGAGAGAATCCTACAAGCATGAGGCTAGGAACAGCCAAAGCAAGGGAATCTTGATGCAAGTTGGGCTCAGAAGGGACAGCTAGAGCTCCACATGGAAGAAGGTGATTTCTGGAGGTGCATCTGAAACATCACAGAGCTGGATGAGAGGACAGCAGGAGGGAAGAGATGGAAATTTGACCAGAGCAGGTTCCAGCATGGTCTCCGAGCAAAAGGTCTCTGCTCCCCAGGAAGGGAGGTGCTTGCTAGCTGGCAGCTAATGGAAGAGCCCAACAACCTGGAGGAAAGTCCCTCCAGCACTAAAGGGTGGAGGCAGTGGACAAGAAAGGGCCAGAGAGGCAGCCAGGCTCATGTGGAGCAGCTCCTGCAGGGCATGAGAAGCACAGGGGGTCCCAGGAACAGCCATCCCTCCTCACGGCCCTCATCCAGAGCAGAGGCACAGTGGAGCAACCTCCACCTGCATCCTGTCTCCAAACCAAAAGCCAATCCCACTTCTCCAGCCATGGGCTCCTGCCTTGCACCAGCCATGGCACTTCACTGGCTCTTCTTTCATGACCCAGTTCCTCTCACTAAACCAGCAGAAAACTAACCCAGAAAACAAAAAAAAACAACCCCACAATGTTTCAGCTGGATCAGAGTGAGCTCTCCAAAGGCCAGGTGAGCACCAGCATGGGCACACAGAGGGGCTGCTGTACACAAAGTGGGGAGCAGGGAGGACAGAGCAAGAAACCACTTGTTTTGACAGCAGCACACTGAGAATGGTTCAGCCATCACATGGGGTTGCACTTTTATGTATTGTGTGGAAATTTACTCTTCCTCTTCCAGCCTGTGTGAACTCAGCTCTCTGCCCTTGCAGACAGAGGATGGTTGAACTGAGACAAAGATTTATTTTTTTTTTCTTTAAGGAGCTCCAAAAACATTTTTTTTTTCCTTTGCTTCAGGTCACATAAGAACACACAAAAGGACAAAGCAATAAATGCTCACATGCACTTTCTTGTCTTTATTTCCATTCTCTGGAATGAGGCCAGAGACATCTAAGTAGTGCACTCTGTTCTCTTCCACTCCCTCACAGAAATTATGGACTCTCCTTTGCAGCCAATTTCCTCCTCCTTCTCTGTCTGGGTCCAAGCTTCACCCACTACAAAACAATGTTCCCCTGTTTCTCTCCAGGGCCCATTCTCCATGCACCTACCCCAGGCTCCCTGAGGCCTCCCCGACCTTTAAGGCTTTACTTTTTACAGATCCAGGATGAAAACCTGTTCTTTCTGCTTTGATTCTGGGAAAATTCCACTCTCTCCCCACTTTGCATATGAACTCAGCTGCACTCATTTCCTTCAGGTTCAGCCCCTGAGTGGTGCTGAGGGGCTGCCACTCCTGAGGGCACTGGCACATCAGCAGCCCTGCTCAAATGTGCCTCTTTTGGAAAACACAGGAATGTTTCACGGCACAGGTTGTCCCCAGGCTAAGTCTGATATTTTCAATTGGGCACTGGCAAGCCAAACAGCAGGTAAGTCACATATGTCACACCACTTCCCACTTTTTAAAGCTATCTAAATTTATTATTATTAGACTTGCACAATTTATAACTCATAAAAATAAGTGCTACAAAGCAAATACCAGTTTCAAATAATCAGTTTTTACACATTCTTTTGAAAGGGTGTTATTCCCCACATTCCAACTACCCCATGAACATTCCTGGAGTGCTACAGGACAAGCACTGTCACCAATTCTAAAGCTCCCCTAGAAATAAGTTCTCATGTGTACAAAAGGCAGAGATGTTACTGATGGCTTATTAATATTATCATGTTGCTATCTAAAACAAATACACGAATAAATTGATAAATACAGAATATCTTGAATGACAGTATTTTCTCTACTTCTTGGCTGTGAAGTCAACATAACTTATGGATTTGAAAAAAACTCAATGCTAATTAACTCAATATTTGAGCCATCCAAAGTTTAAATTATTCCACAATAAAAAAAAAATTAAAAACAAATCTAAAAATACCGCTAAACATAAGCAGACCTAATCTAATAATTATTGTTACATAGAAGCACTAATGAGACAGATGCATTAATCAATTATCAGAAAGTAGTGCTTCAGTCCCAGGTAGTCAGCAACAGCACTCATATAATATTACAGGGAGCCTGATGTTTTGGCAAAACTAGAGCAGGAAAAAATGAAACTAAAAGGCATATTGTACATGTGACCTACAGGACTGGGATTATTACCTCTAAGCTTATTAAGAGTAAAAGCTGTCAGTCGGACCACCCCACAACCAGGGGAGGAAAACTGAGATTACTCAGCAGCAAAAGGCATAAAAAAGGAGACGTGTATCCTCAGAATGGACGGAGGCAGAGAGTGAACCACAGCCCTGCTTCAGCTATCTGAGCAGTAATTGGCTCACAGGAGCCACTGCCACGTTAAGGCATTATCATTATCTAGCTCACATAACTGGAAATTCACGCTCTGTTCCTTAAATTGGCTTAACCAGCAGCATCTGCAGCACTTTAATTAATTACAGCAATTGGCGTACCTTAAAAGTAGATGCACAGATCTGAAATGATAATGCCCCGTGAGTAATAATTGTAAACTAGCATTAAACCAGACCTATCCTAAACAAAAACTAGGGTATACTGTTGGGCTTCAACAGAAAACAAGCTTCAACCTAGTAATTATTATTGTCTGCCCAGGTTCACCAACAGATACTACAATTCTACGTGACACTTTACATACAATTAGCTCAGGAATGCAGAAGCTCACAACATGTACAGCAAAAATCTCTTTGGGTTTGATGCTATCCAGTCAAAATTTGCTCAGGCACCTAAATTTGGGGTTCCTTGAAAGATAAACTATGAGTTAAAATCGTAACAGAGACTGATTACCACTATTTATTTTTAGTACACTCCTTATAAAGAAATATAGAAGTCAGACATCACAGTGAGCTCAGAAAGTTCTTTTGACAGCCATTAGCTTTGCTTCAGTAAAAAAAATCCACAGGCACTGTACAGAAACGTGGATTTATTTTCATTCCTGGTATCTGCAGCTCTAAAATACAGAAGAATTACTTGGAAAAAAATTGAAGACAAGAAGTTACAAAACTCTTTTCTTCCTTTTATGCTCAGCGACTTGAAACCTTTACTTAGAAGAAAATAATTTTTAAACCCTGACAGCAAAAAAATCCATGTACATATCCCAGAAAAATCTAAAAGCTGTTCTTCATACCATTTCCAGCCAGAACACAAAACACTATCAAGATTTGTTGTGACTTGCTTCTGTACAATTTCTGGTTTAAAGACAGATTTTACGTTTAATTAGCACCATGCTGCAAAACGGGACACAACAATTTTAATCAGGCATCTTGAATGTAATGGAAGTTTAAAAATTTAAATAGCTCTGTGCTACTAAATTAACCAAATCTGATCCTGAAATTCATTGGTAATTCAGGAGTCAGAATACCTGGTATAAAGGCCACTACCAAACCGAATTTGAACTCCCAATTTATCAAACACAAGTCTTATCTTTCAAACCAGTGTGAAGGAATGAAGCACAGCTTTCTTGATTCTAGTAAAGATGTCAAGTTTTGAACAGATTTTTAACCCAAAGAATCCTGAAACCAAAGACTCAACCAAGGGATGACTGGTTTTAAGTTGCAAAAACTTTAACCACCTAATAAAAATAGATGCTGCCTTTGTGCAATGTTGTCCTGTGCCCATTTCTGAAAGCATGACTGTTCTCCTTGTAACTCACAGAACTCACACGGAGGCACAAGCTCAGCAAGGCAGAGTGCAAGCCCGAACAGCTAAAATACCAAGGCTGATGCAGCAGCAAAAACCAAAACCAGCAATCTTATGTAGCAACTCACACCACAGAGACATGCAAAAGGCAGCCAGAGGAGAAAAATACCTTTTCTAAAGCAACAAAACCGGTGAGTGTGTTTATATACCCTGTGCCTAGAGTGTCTGGGCTGTGCACACAGCAGTGGAGCTTCACTGGTATGTGTAATTTTAAGACATGAATATCTGTGCTCAGAAATACTCTGATAACGTGTTTATCTTGGATGTACAGAAAACAACTGCACGCACAAATAAACAGATACAGTCAATGTAATGATGTTCATCTCCTGAGGACCCATTTATAAATCCCAATCTAGAAACAATATGTGCTACTAAAGCACCAGCCTCGCAGGAAAAATGGCCACGGCGCAGGAAAAAAACCAAAAGTAAAATAATCATTCTTATCTAAGACTGATACTTATTCCACACAGTCACCCATTTCTGCTGGAGAGGGATCACAGGCGCACAATACAAGTTATTGGTTGACTAAATATCATCCCGAAATGCTGGGATATAAAGGTTGGAAGGATTAACACAAAAGGTCCCACTCCAAGACAAATGTCTCCTTCATAGTTCAGTTCACAGCCATCACAAGGGCTCAGTCAGGCCTGCGATCCCAGAGCGCCAGGCAGATACCTGCTACCCAAACACACCAAACACTTGGAAAATCTCCTCTTGAGCCTAGGCATACTTTTAGAGGAGATTTTAATTATTGCCACGGAGAAACAAGACTTTTTTCAAACAGGCAAAGATCCCAAATAGTTTCTGCTTTAAATCTCGGCGCTTTCTGAATCGACTTCCACAGAGGAATTACAAATTTGCCAGGCTGGCGTGATTCACACGCCGCTTCCTCCCTTCTCCTCATTCAGTCCCTCACCTTTTCCAAGCAAAAAAACCCATGTGAGACATGGAACAACTCCCCCCCTGGTTTTAAGCTGCTGGCAGAAACCTTACAGGATTTAATTGCACATTTACAGAGAGGCTACTTTTCAAAATAAATGCAGAGAAATTAATTAATTAGCATGCATTAAAACATATTGGGGTCTGGTGCAACAATAAAATCACTTTGTGGTTTTTCAACAAACAGGAAGTTTTAGGGGAAAAAATTGTTATTGCAATTAATATTTCTAAATGTATATTTGGAGTTAAACATTCTTGTCTAATAATTACACTCTTTCACGTGGCCTCACATTTCAGAAACCTTCTCAACTGTGCTTATCTTCTTTTATTTCCAGTAACAGTATGAAAACTAAGATTTCTAAAGGAGAAAGGGCTGAATTTTACTGCTGAATATTTTATCCTTACTGGATGGTAATTTTTCTACACCCTCTACTGGCACACTTTAAAAGCAAGTCAAGAAAAACCTGAAAGGCATTGCAGCTTGTAAAACATAACGAGAAAATATTTTTGTAACCTCAAAATAATTGTTTGCACAACTCAGCAAAACATTCTTAAATCTAGGGGATTTCTAAGCCATCAACAGAATTTTTGGGAGATTTCTTCACTATAAAAATCAACTGAGCACCTCAAAAACAAAACCATCCTGGCCACTTTGTGTTAGAATTAGTATCAAGTAGTCCCATCACCTGCCACTGCTCTGATCAAAACAAGTCATTCCCTCAAACATACTCTATGGCTAAAAGACCTGAAGAGTGATCCATGGAACAGAAATCTACGTGATTACCACAAGTCTACATAAATAAGCAAAAATATCCTGAGCTTAACGAGTTGCTACTTAAATGTTAGACAGTGCTCTGTGAACCATTTTATATTAAAATTGGATAGTTCTAAACATCACACATACAAGAAGTATTGTTTGACACAGTGCCATTTTGATGATAAATTGCAATCTACAGCTCAAATAATTCTAGCCAGGGATTAACATTTCAGAGGCTGAGCCAGAGATTATGTGTGTGGATCTTGAATTTCATCATCTCCCTTCGGCACAATACCTCATTCTTCCTTTTTTCATCTATTCTCTCATGAAGGGTCAGGAAAGCTTAGCCTTGCTGTTTCATTCATTTCATCTCTACATTAACCAGATACCTTGCAGTCTTTAGTTCTTACGTGTTATTCCATTACAAATACTCCAGCCCCACTGCACTGTGCTCCGGCTAATGAGGCATGTACCAAATCAAAGGCTGCCATCAAGTGGTTGCAGCACGCTGCCAGCACTATGCAAAGTTAGTGTTCTGCACGGGCTTTCACCAGGACACACTGCTCAGGCTGGATTAAACTCTGCCCTGATTTAAAGCTTTGGGGGAAAGCCAGATGCTGAGAGATGGTGATCCCACACCACTTCATTTCCTTCCTTCCAAATTCTAAGGTCCAGCCTAAGAGCTGGCACCACCATGCAGAGGATGTTCCTGCTGCTCCCCAGTCTGGATCAGGAGGCTTCAGAATTTCTGCCATCACACTGCTCATCACTGTGCCCCAGTGGAGACCAGCCTCAGTAACCCGTCCAAAGCTTCTCAGCTAGCAGAGGGACGAGAAGGGTGTCACATAGTGGGGGTTTCACACACAAGATGGGGAGAAGAAACACAGTTTCTTGTGCCACCATGATGCCTTGGGAAGCTGGAACAGAGACTGGGCAGAGCCAGAGAATAAAGCAGGGATTTACTGAAAGGCGTCCAGGATCCACCTTGGGCAGGACAGGGCCTGACCAGGGCTACACCCAAGGTGGGCTAAGAATGGTCACAAAACGCCCATTTGGTCGTTTGGTCTCACATTTTTGTAAGTTTTGGTCCATTTGCACATTGGGGTTGAATTGCCCAATTCCAGCTGCAGGCTGTCAGGTCCCATCCTTCTTGTTCCTCCCTCCAGCCACCCTTGGTTGTGCTTTGGGCTGAAAGTTGTCCTTGGTGTGCAGCAGGAGAAGGATTTGTTTTGTGTCCCTGCTCTGTGAAGAGAGCTCACCAGCACTTAATGTGAGGCTCAGAACTGCACCCCTGGGCAGCAGAGAATCTGAAACACATGAAAACTAAAACTTAAGGCACTAACCATACCCAGTTTCAAATCAAACTGCATTAAAGATTGCTCATCTCTGCTCATACTGAACTGGAAGACAATGTGTGAGCCCTTCATTGCAGAGATAGTGATGAATACCTTCAGCATCACTCAGCAATTTGAAGCTACCATGCCCTGATAGATCATTCTTCAGCACAAGCATCCCAGCCCACCCACACAACTGGCCTTTCCATGTAGATACTGTACTGCCACATACCATCAGCTCTAAACCACAGCCTGTTCCTCCAACTCATCTGTGCCTGACAGGGAGAAAAACAACCAACCACAACCAAAGGAAAACACACTTGGAAAGAACCACAGATTCACCAAATCAAGTGATTTGGCAAGGTGGGGAAGGACCATAGCTGGGAACATCCAGTCCAACCTCACTGTTCAAGCAGGGTCTCCTTAGAGCACGTTACTTAGGACATTGTCCGGATGGATGTCCACCTCCAGTGAGGGAGACTCCAGCCCCTCTCTGGGTAACCTTCTGGCATTTAGTCACCATCACAGGAAAGATTTTCCTCTTCATGTTCAGGTTGGGCCTCCTTTGTTCCAGCTTCTGTTTGTTGCCTCTCACCCCATTGCTTGACACCACCAAGAGGAGCCTGGCTCCATCCTTTTACACCTTCCTTCAAATACTGATACAAATACCCCTCACAATCTTCTTCAGCCTCAACAGGCGCAGCTCCCTCAGCCTCCCTCAGAACTGAGGTGTTCCAGTCCCCACAACATCTCCACAGCCCTCCTGTGGATTCATTCCAGGACTCTCTGGAACAGAAGGGCCCAAAAGTGGACACAGCTCTCCAAATGAGGCCTCTCCAGGACTGAGAAGAGGAGCAGAATTACCTCCCTTGATTTCCTTCTTCTCACTTTTCAGTACACCAAGGCAGATTTCTTTCCCCCAATGAAAAAGAATGGTGTCTTTCTAAAAACTGTGGCAATTTTGCTGCTATAGGAAAAAAGCTTTGCACATGCCACGGGACAAGAAAAATAGGGATGAGACTAAAGATTACCCAGATGTGTCTCCCCAGATCATTTCCATCCACGGTGTGACTTCCAGCACGTCAGCTGTCAATTAAAATAACACCTTCCATCTTGCAGTTGCAATGAAAATACCAAGAAAATATGATTTGAATGTAACTGATGAAGACAGACACAATTCTCTTCATTTCTGAAAGGGTTTGGCTCCAAAGCTCACATTTCAAATAACTTCTCATTCTTCAACAGGGAAAAAAAAAAGGCAAATATAACTAATTTTCATTTCAGGGATCTACTTTACAGATAAAAATAGGAGACACAATTCTTCATGTGATTTTCAAGATCACTTCTGGTTTGGTAAATATTGTATGTGTTCTTTGAATTTTGTGCTGTGCCCTCCTGTGACTGGAGACTTTCATGGAGTTGTTTTGCTTTAGGGAGGAAAGCTTTAAGAATTTCTTTAATCTTATCCCTTGCTGAGCAGAATACTCTTACAGTATAAGCCATTACAACTATATTATAAAAACTGAGTCTTTAAAGAAAATCTCTGAAAACTAGTAAGTGTATTTATTTTCAGCAGGTGAAGTCCTCAGAGTCAGACAACTGTTTCCTATCTCAGGCTATGCTGCACATGGTATTAAACCAAACCTGGAAAACCTGCCATCCATCCTGCTCAGCCTGCCACTCTGCCAGGAAGGGCAGGGTGCTTTCTTCTCAGTTCCAGGCTACAGAAAAGCCTCCAGAAGCAGAAATATTGCTATTTAACAGTGCAGTGTAACACACAACTTCAGGCTTTAAATGAATCATGCTTTATATCTGTATCTATATCTATATCCTTGCTGAAATACAGTGCTGTGGTTAAGGAATGGCTCTCCCAATTCAGTGTTCTCACTGAGGCTCTCCAAACCATGCACACTGCAATAAATTGCCTTGTTCAGGGGTGAACTTCCAAACCATCAGAGCACAGAATTTCCCCAAACACTTGCCCATTTTCTCCCACATTCCATGGCACTCCTGACTATCCACCCTTGGGGTAGATCTTTGAATGACCTTCCCAGAAATCTCTGTCCTGACTCTAAGCAGGTGTGGACTGCACTGAGACATAGCAGCAAGAAAATGCTTTCCTTAGAATCCAAGGGAAATTCAAATCCTCAAAAGCTGTTGTAACAAGCCTGAAGGAGGAAAAAGGAGTGAGAAGCTGGAGAAAATCATCCTCCTCTGTTCCCCTTCCAGACTGCAAAAATTAACCCTGTCCTGGTCAGAAGCAGGACATATAGACCACTGTGCTCAGAACAGCAACCTCTGAGTTCAGGGGTGCATCTCTGTATGAGTCATGCATTTGGCAAAAATTCAGTTAAATCTTGTATTTATGCTAGTATGTGGAAACAGAGAAAACACTGACAAAGTATAAAATGCCCTGTACAGCACCTTACTCAATAGCATTTTATTCAGGCAATCTCTCCAGCCAAGACTCAGGTTGCCACCATACTTAAGCTAAACCAGAAAAAGTTTGTTTCTACTGCCTGTCAAGATTCAAGAAGCCATTTGGCTCAGATATTTAAAATGCAAAACAATGAGAGAAGAGTAACTTCATACAAAAAAACACAATATGATGACACATACAATTCAGAATGAAGAATATGCTGGGAGGGAAATGAATGAAATGGCATCAATTAAGTTATGGAGGTAAATTAATTTCTATTATATTAAACTCTATTAAAGCAGCTAACAACCAAAGATAAGAGGCTGAAAGAAATAACACACAGAGCTATTACACTGCCAGATGGTTTTCCTAATAACAAGGATTTTCAGGAGGCCAGAACTCTTATTTTCCTGTCAGCTGGCTATAGTTCTGCTGGTGGCCACTATTTTTAAATAATATGCTCTCAGTTAAATTACAGCTGCTTGCGTGTACAATCCTATCCAGTTACTTAATGCAGAGCTACATTTTACACAATAATGGATATTTTAATTCTTTTTTTGACACATATTTCGATACCTTGAGCACATGCAATTGCAAGGTATTATCTCAAATCAACCAAAATATTCAATTTGACTCCCAGATTATCTGCCTTTGAAGGTAATTTAAGTCAAAAAATATTTTTCATTAAATGCACTGCCATTTTTTCCATTTTCCACAGCGAATATTTTGTACTACATGGCAGTAGCATATGCTGCTGCTTTAACACCGTACAGCTACCAGGTCAAAAATGAAATTTATCCATCATAATGCTGCCCCAGACAGTGTTATTTTACATAATGATATTCTGAACCGCATCAAGAGCAAACACACAGCCGTGACTGTATGGAGATGTAAAAACACACTCAGACACACAAAACCAGAAAAAAAAAAATGTGGCAAGCTGAACAAGCTCAAAAGCAAAATACTTTTCTATTAAAAGGCAAGTTGCTTGGCTCAGCTTATGCCTGGAGTATGATTAGAACCCCACTGTAAAACAATTACCAAGACACTCTTATGTATTTGATGTCTGAAAGAGAAACGGCCTCATGCAGACTCCTGCTCTTGCATGTGCTGGCCAGTGTATTTTACTGCTGATTTTCTATGAATAAACATATGCTAAGAGTGGCTGAAACACACTGCTGGTTTTAAACATGCCTAATGTAGTATTAGAGGTTTCTTTCCAAAGCTGTCTGCCTTGTTTATCAGCTTCCCCCCTCCAGCTGGCAAAGGACACCACTGACAGCAGCTCCCATCAGCTGCCTTGTACAACTCGGCTAGAGGAGACAGATTCTTCTAGCAGGAAATAGCTTCCCCTCAAAAACCCCAACAAAATGGTTCTAAGCAATTTAGAAAACAGTTGTACTTTACTGCTGTGAATCAATAATAACTGGATAAATTAAATGTTGCCATGTTAGTGTACCACGCTTTGTGAGGCACAAAGCCAGAGCTTCACACCCAGGATGCTCTGCCTGGAGCCCAGGGGCTTCCTCTTTCCAGCTGCCACTTGCAAGATCCTCCCATGTAACTGTAGCATAAATACCAGAAAATGAGATGTCTCCTTCACCAGAAAATGTTAAGATGAAATGCTGTAATATGGCTTTCAAAATTGCCATAGCGTCTGCCAAATTGTATTTGATATAGATGCCCTCAGTGCAGCTATTAACACAGCATCAGAAACAACACTATTTAAAGGACAGTTTGGGCACTGCATTTCATTTAGGAGATGAAGATTGAATAACAAAAGAAAATTTTCATAACTAGTTATGAAAAAACACAGTAGAGAAGAGTTGGATGGACTCACATTTCACACTCATTCAGGATAGAAAAAGCTATTAAAGGTGTAAAAAGTTAATCAGATATTAGGAGTTACTTTAACAATTTCTCTAAAATTCTTATTTAAGTAAGATTTTTGTCATTTCTCAGCTCTGCTGAGAGAAAGGATTCACAGTGGCCCTAATTCCAGGTGATCTGGGCACAGTCTTGTTTTGGTCAGAAGGAAAATGACATTGCAGACAGGTTAAGTTCTATGTCCTAAGTGAACACCAACAGGCTTTGCCTGGGGACACAGGAGTGGCTGCAGGTCAAAACATCAATTAAATAACAGTGCTGCTCAGAAAAGTTAATGGAGCTCTTGTCCTCACAATGCCTGCCTGGAACCAAGGCTGCTGCTACCTCCCTTTTGTGCTGGGCCATGGAGAGGGGAAAACCCCACAGCCTTGCACACCTTCCTAGTGTGACATTTGCCCTAAACACAGGTGGCACTTGACTTGTCCTACAGCATTGGGTGTAAAACTTCTCCAGCAGAACTCAAGGGTGAATCCACTTCCAGTGTCTTCTGGACTTTTCAGAGAAGATGCTCAGTGCAAGGGGATTGTTTAAGCAGGAGACTCCCTTAGGGTCAGTGTGGGCACATGGGGAGTCACCCACTCTCAGACACCCCAAACCACAGTGACCCACTCTGTGCAGAAGCCTCAATTTTAGTTAAAATTGCCCAGAAAGGCCATCATGGAGCACAGACGGAACAGCAATGTGTTACTGGAAAAGCACAAGATCAGGCCTCCAAGAAAGATTTCCTGCCTCGGTTCCTTTACAGCCAGAGCAGCCAATCAAAACAACAATTTCTGCAAGTTTTGCTCCAAAGGCCTAATCTCAGAGATTTCTCAACTAGAACAAAGTGCTAAATATTTAATGTAAGCAAAAACTAAAAGTAAAACAGGTTTTCTGAATCTCTATTACATTTAAAGCAGAACAAGAGCGAGACAGCTGACAAAGCAGCATTTAATTCCTAGCTATATCTAAACCAGAATACTCAGCCTAATTTACACAGGCAGCTAGTCACAGTTCACATAATCACACACAGCAGAATATGACAGGGGAATTAAAGGACCAGGAAAGCATGTCTGAACTATGAGCTGTTCTAAATATATTAAATGCAGACATTTAATTCAGAAAAAAAGCTAACCTGGTCAATTATAATTTTAAGCAAAAAATTACTTCAAGCAAAAAATACAAAACGAATGGATAGAGAGGCTTTTACTACTGTTTCTTAAACAAAGGAAATAGCCAATTTAAACTTAAGCTCTCACATGCTGCAAAGATGCACTAGAAGAGATACCCAAGATTTTGTAATAAATTCTGATATAGCAACTGACCAGCAAGTGAGGTATTCATCCTGTTCCTGTGTCAGTCTTTTCTCCAGGTTCTTGCAGCAAATGGCATCAGCAGTACTCAGAATTTCAATTCCCTACACTATGCTGGCATTTGCTTCCCAACATCTATTTCCAGAAACAGGTGGGAAGATCAGGCTCAGGCTTTCATTCAGATGTGGGGCAAAACCTGCCCTCACAGTGTTGGTGCTGCAGCAGAACTGCAGTAAAAGATATTCAGCAACCCAGTAAAAAAGTATGCTTCTACCAAAACCCTGGGCTAATTACTGTTCCTATTCAAATGAGTTATTTCTCTAAAAGGAAAACAACATATTCAGAGCTGTATCTGATGAAAACTTAACTTTTTGCTAATACCTCATTTTGTTGTCTCACATTTAAACTTGATCTCCTATAAGACTAGAAACAAATTCATTTCTATGTCCTTCTCTTTCCCATTACATTCACCTTATTCCTCACCTTTATTTGTAGGGTCATGCCAGGCATTTTAAGAGAGAGAAATAATCTCCCCAAACCTGTGAGTGATAAAACATGCTCCAGGGCATTCAAAATGAGAAATCATCCTAAGCAACCATGGTCCAGAATTTCAGAGGCAACAGGGGGGGAAGGGTGGACTGAGGGATGACAAAAGAATACACATGCACCAATAAAATGAAGCTGGATCATGTCAATTCTTCTGTAACATTTTCTAACGTTTCTTTTATTATGAGCCTTTGCTGATATTGGAATGGAGGCCAATTCAGAACTCTTTCTAGGATGGGGCTCCTGAAGCTACACAAGAGTGACAGACAGAAGGAAAAGTCAGATCTCATTTTTTCAGCTGATACTCCTTACTCTTTGTAACTCTTTCCTGAAGGTCAGCACGAACAGCAAACTCTGGACTCCTTTTTTCTCTCATTCCAGAAGTTTCAGTGGGCCTATTCAAAAAGGCATCACTAGCAAACAGTGTCTAAAAAGGCATCAAAGCTTTTTGGAAGACTCTCTAGAAAGGACAGATGCAGAAGTCAGCGCAGCTTCCTAGATCTCAGTACAAGAACAGCTTGGAAATTCTGCCTGGAACGCTTCCCCAGGCAAGGTGACAGAGTGCAAGCAGAGCTGGGCACAGCTCGTTCCTGAAAGCCATGGGCAGCAGGAGCAGAGCAGGACTCTGAGCACTCACTCACATAAATGAAATGGAAAGAGAACGCTGATGACCTGCTAATGCAATCATGGGAAGTGAAATCCCACATGTAAACACTGTCACCTTATTGGGGTCCATTAGTCAGAGGCCAGGAGGAGGGAGACTCCAGCCACACCGAGAGAAGACTCTGCTCTCCAGAGTTGTAATTGCCAAGAAAATAAAGAGAGAAGACCCTGCTCTCCAGAGCTGTAATTGCCAAGAAAATAAAGACCAGCCTAAAGTGTATCAACGAGACCTGGGCCAGAGTGATTCCCCACAAAAACAATGGAGCACTGGAGGAGGCTGACTGGCAATGCTGCAGAGAGCCCACCTTTATTTTATTTTTTTTTAACTGTTTAGGCAAGTGTTTGTCTGGAAATACACTGCCTTGAGGCAACAGGACAAGCCAGGTGAGGCTGCCTCCAGCTCCAACTCACAGGAATCTATGAGCAAAGCTTCAACATCAGGTGGGGCATTTTTCTCCACTCATCTGCCAAATCAGTAGGTCTGGAATTAGCAAAGACCAAGTTTTAATAGGCCTGCCACATAAAAAGAGGGCTACAGTTCGTGTCAGGAGTAACAGCAATTACTGTCAGTGGAATTTCCTGCTGGAAAGGGCTTGCTCACCACAGCCCTGAGAATGACCTATGGACAATGGTGAAACAAACACAGATGGGAAGATAGAGAAGCCCACTATGAACTTTGGAATATATTATATAAACTATATATGTATAGTTATATACATGTTATATATATTAACTATGCTATTAGAGACACAAACATGGGCTAAGAAATGTTTTTGACAAAAAGCTGGGAAATTTCAATTCAATTTCACAGTCTGTCCATTTTCAAGTCAGAAAACATCTCAGGACTCTTTCAGTTTCATTAAGAATGTAGGAAGAACTGTCTACAAAACTGCCAGCAAACAAGTAAACATTATGGTTTGTCTTCAGTGGATGTTTTTATGTACTTTTTCCATGCTTTGAGCATGCTAGGAAGCAAAATGACATTTTCCATCGCTTCAAACACCTTTGTTTGAGACAAAGTTCTTGGACTTAGAGCCAGTGAAAGCTTCCACATCTTTGGACCAATTTAAACCTCCTCTCTTCCCTTTCTCATTCCAATAGCTGAAACAATCTGCAGAGACCAAGAAACACAGCCCAAAACTTCAGGTCAGCTGAACTCTTCCCAGAGTTCAGAGGTGCAGTCTGTAAGATTTTGAAAGCCTATTACCACTCTACACATGGGCAAGGCTTATTCTTAGCTATGAATTTCTTGCTCTCCTACTTGCAACAGCCAAGCTGAACACCCAGTGTTATTATTCAGCAGGACATAAAAAACACCAACAGAATTCCAAGATCTGCCTCAAGAAGTAAAAGCAGATAATCAATTACATAGAATGTGGTTAAAGAGAGATGAAATTTATCAGTGGTGAAAGAGACAAGAAAGTTACCAGTAAATATACAGAGAACACAGATGTGAAGGAGAGAAAGACATAGAGAAGGCTGATGGAAAATGAATACCAAGATTTAAATGGTAAGAAACTGCTCTATGATCTAACTATTTATGGATTATACATGCAGCAGATGACAAATTTCACCTGCTGGAATACAAATAATACAGAGTGACTAGGGCAATAAAAACACAGCTAGAAAAAAATCTACAATAGTGTAATGGATCATTAAGTAATGTACATAAACCCCAAACAAGACAATAACCACAAAAAAAAAAAAAAAGAAGTATCTTGTTTCCTTTTCATTTACAGCATGGCTTTCTTGCACAAATCATCACTACTTAAAAATCCCTCTGAAAGTGCAGAAAAAACTTGTTTGGAATTTGGTAGCATCTGCCTGCAAGGCATCAAACTGCAGCTGTGTATCTCTTCTGCCTTGTCTTTGCTCAGCAATACTGAAGCATAACAAAAATTTTTTGGAGACTGACTTTTAATACTAACTAAGAAAAGAAACCAACTCAAAATTTTTAGCAGAATTCACATAGCTTCACAATTAAAGCACGTCCCTAAGCTCTTCAGACTTGAGTATTTTGTGTTCTGAGTGTTGCTGGCCAAAGAGGAAGGGAAGCCCTTCAGCCTCTCAGGGCAGAGAACATCCCTGGACAAAACAGAAAAGGTCCCAAAGGACTCTGAACGTTCCCATGCTTCCCAAAGGTGACCTGGGAATATGCATTGTTGTAAAACCAGGCAAATGACACTTCAGGCCCCAAGAGGCTAAATGCCCCTGATTTAAGGGGTGAGGAGAACAACCTCCTGCCTCCCGTGTTTCTAACAGGCAGCACTTCCATGCTCTGGAATGTCAGCCAGCCATGGAACATTTGTCACTTGCTCGACCCGGTGAACATGTTTTTATCCACCACTAAGTGGAGCTGTTACCCTGGGAAAAGAGTCTCTCCATCTCTTCTAGCATTAAAAAAAAAAAAAAAAAAAAGGCGGGGGGGAGAAAGAGATGATTGAAAGCAGCCAGTTTCAGTTTCTTTAGCTCACAGTGGTTTTTGCGGTAAAACTATTAAATTTATTATTCTGAGGATACTATTTCTACATCCTCCAATCAAAAAATAAAATCTGCCTAGCAGTGACTATTTGGCAGTTCCTGAGAAACGAACTAACAGCACAACTGAGGCTGTAAAAGTGCCCCAAAACCAGAAGATTGCCCTGCACAGCTCAGCCCAGGTGTGAGGCAGAGAGCAACAACAGCAGGCAGCCTGCTGCCCCCTCTACATGGAATACACTGACATGCAGAGAAAGCAGGACACAAAATCTGTCTGCATATAAAACCCTGAAAAAAATCATCTGTAATGTCACAGGAAATGCAGCTATACCCAGAGGGGCTGGCTGAGAAATGCACTGACATTGTTTTATCCAGAGCTACTTGTATGGTGACAATTGGGGATGGAAACTTCCCCAAATAAAATAAACTACGTGAGAAAGAAAAGGCAACTGCAGGAAACAGTAACTAAACTGTGTTTTGTGTTAACAAGTGTCTTATGTGAAAATAGAAACTTGACATTTAAAACAAAAGTATAAATAAAGCACTTTGCTTTCAGCCCTTTTTGGTGAATAAACCTTAGCTTCAGACATTCAAATCGTTTTCCAATATTGACAAGAAAAAGAAGCATTTTTAGGTAAAAAAAAGAAGTATCCTTCCCCACACTTCAGTGCTACATGGCACTACTTGGTAGAAGAGCAATTTCTTTTTTGTTGAAAAACAACATAAAAATTAAATCACATTACTGAGAAACAGTCCATAATGAAACTGTATAAATGAGGAATAAACACTGCCTTGATACCACAACCCTTCAAAGTTTCTTTTCCAGGAAAACCCCAGGTAAAGCAGCCTCCCCTTTTTTCGGCCAGGCAGCCCCAGAGCGGAAGCTGCTGCCCAGCACAGAGAAGGGAAAGGAAAAAAACATTTTAAACCTTGCTGTATGCAATATCAAGAAAGGAAAAAACCACTTCATTTTAAACCTTGCTGTATGCAATGTCAAGAAAGGAAAAAAACACTTCATTTTAAACCTTGCTGTATGCAATGTCAAGAAAGGAAAAAAACCACTTAATTTTAAACCTTGCTGTATGCCATGTCAAGCCCTGCAGTTTGGCAGAGCCTGTTGTTTGTACAGCCCTCAGGAACTCAGCTCTCGCTGCAGCTCTGGGAGCTCCTGCCTTGGAGGAGTCACTGCAGGAGCAGCTTTTGGGTGCAAGGGACACGCAGAGGGGTCCCAGGGAGCAGCTCGTGGCTCACACTCCTCCCTGCATGCCTGATCCCTCATTTCCATCCTGCCCCAAATCATGGAAGCCCTGCTCTCCCCTAGAGAGTGGCAGAAGGGTGTGCTGCCATTTGGGGTGAACAGATGTCATAACCCAGCTCTGACTTGTTCCCTGCCCTGCTCGTACACAAATAATGTGTCACAGCCCATAAAACAGTGAGTCATGACCCAGCTCTGACTTGTTCACTCCACTGCTCACAGCAAACCCATGCAAGGCAGACTGATGCTTCCAGGGAAGGAATTTAAGCAGGGTAGTACAAGTACTCCTCTCTCCTGTATTTTAATTGTAACATAATAGGTATTTTAATAAGCCTTGATTACTACAGAGCTAGGATTTCTGGTGGCTCAGCTGCTCAAATTTTATTCAAGACTTTTTCAGCATCTGGACACCTTTTAATCTTTTTAAACTATTAAGTCTTCTATGTATTAAAAAACAGTAACAACATTCCAGCTTACATTCTCTATGACAAACATCCATTCCTTGTCTTCAAACTCTTCAGCGTGGGGATCCTACAAAAACAAACCAGAGGATTAGAGTCTAAAAATAATCCAGGATGCAAGAGACTGCAACACAGCCAAGATTTTCATACACTCCAAATTATTTTTACCCACAGAAGATGCCAGAGGGAAATATTTTAGTTAGGATGTAGGTTTTATGGCTACTATATGATGAATAAGTTGGGGTAAAACTGCCAGTGAGGATTTAATAGAGACTCCTACAGATAGAAACATGAGGTTGATGCTCATGAAGACCTGTAATTCTGTTTCCTTTCATCCACTGGAACAAAAAAGAAAAAAATCTCTCTTTAATTCTCAAGTTCCACCTCCCAAATAAACAACAAAAATCCAAATCTTGCAGGTAACAGTGGAGGGAGCCACTTGCTTCCACCTGGAGTGAGGAGATGCACACCCCAACCTCCTCAGGCCCAGACTCTGTGAGCACAAGCAGAGATCCAAAGTCACAGCTTCAGCACAGCACCTCCTTCCACTGCAGATTTCTTAAATACTTATCCTGAGTTCACAACATTTCTATGGTATCACATGTGAGGATCAGAAAACATTTTCACTAACAGGAAGAAAAATAACAATGAAGTTGATATATTTGGCGCTTTTCTAATTTAATGAGCTTTCAGTCTGCTGGACTGGTCTGTATTGTTGTCTGAAAGTAAAATAACAGTGGAGAAGACAATAAGTCATTCCTCTCAAGCCTCTATCAAGGATCCTAGTTTAAACAAAATACTTTTTTTTTCTTAAATAATTCATCATCCAGTCTGAGCTCTGAACAACTGCAGCAAAACTTCTGCCCCTGCAAACAGATTCTCACAGTAGGAGAATGTGTCTTGAGCCCTTCTTTTGACATGAAAGCTGCTTTTGCTATATCTCAATTCTCTCCTGTTATTTCTTGTGACAGGAAAACACTCAATCACTCCTCTGCCTCTGATGTTTGTATGCTATAGGTGTTTGGAGATAAATGTCACTTCCATATCATCAGCATTTCCCAACATCATGTATGAGACCCCTCAGCATCTCAGTTTTCTTGCTACTGTTTGGCAGCTGGTCCTGACACTACAGCAAGCACAGCAATTCCATCTTGCTGCTGTAAATTAAAATACCTAATCAAGATATTTTCCTGCTACCTGATACCCCTTAGCACCGTTTTCCTTTTCTTTCCAGAATGCTACAAGGCTCACATTTAATCTTCTTGACTCACCTCATCTCAGTCTTTGCTTTAACCCTTGTTTCACTTTGTTTTGCTTTGAAGTCAGGCAGTGGGGAGAGGTACTGTACCATTTTTAACTAGTTCTCATTGAATAGACAAAATATTTCGTAAGTAACAAGCTTACAGAGCCAACAACCAGAGAATTTTTTTTTTTAATTTTCCAGCACACAAAACACTTGGGAAGTGTGCTCTTAAATATATCTCCTCTTTGATGAACTATAATAACACTTCTAGGAGGATATTACCCCATCTCTTCCTGTGCATCCTTCCTCCAAAACCCAGCCAAGTGGGTTCCCCAGGCAGCCCCCCTGGAAAACACTTCCAGTGAAAGAATCTTTTAAATCTGTTAAGAGTTTCTTTTTTAAAAAGAAGACAATTTAAATACTGCAAATGAGTGTCAAAACATGCTGTACCAGTAACCATAAGGACAGAAGGGCAAGTAGATACATACAAAATTACACTGAGGTATCTCTGTGTTCCAATTAATGTCTTGTAAATATCAGATTATGTAATTATATCTCCAGCACTTTAATCAGGTTTGTGGAATTCTGCATTATGTAAATAAAGTACACGATACCTGCGGGTTTGGTGTACACCATATAAATTCTAAAGTTGTAACTTTCTGTAATCCAGCTATTAAATACTTAAAATTTTTAAGAGTTAACCTGGGGCAATTACCTTTCTGTTTAATTGCTTCCTTTGATACAGCGTGAAATGACATAATGAGATTTAATGGGATCATTAACCACTTTATGTTTTAATAAGCTACTCCATAATAAGTGACTCAACTCTTAAATATTTCATCCTGCTCAATTTTTTCCCCCCTAACTCCCCCAAAAGCTATTAGGACAAGCTTGCAAGCTGACCTAAAACAAAGCTAGGGTGCAATATTCTTATCCCATGTAATAAACAAACCATTCTTTGTTTTGTTTCTGCAAGGCAATAATCTATAAAGTCAAACCAAGCTCTCTGGCAGTGGCAGTAAAACTCACACCTCTGAGGGCTACAGAACCAGTGCTCTGCTCAGTGTTTCTGATCATCTGACAGAGCAAAATAACACTGTGTCATGCAAAGACTCCTTAATGCTCAACGTTTTAGCACACACTTGAAAGCAAGTTGTGAATACTTTAGGAAGATAAATGCAGTGCATTGCCCCAAAACAGCCCTAAAAAGCTTCAATGACTTCTCTAATGAACAGCCTTACCAAATGTTCAGAGAGTAGGAAATATGCTGATATATGAACACTTTGCATATGTGTAGGATATTTCAGATTTAAAGGCAAATCCAGATTTTTTTAAGCCATGTTTCTTGTTAGTTTTAAAATGTCTCCAGAAAGAGAAAGCCCTGAATAATTTTATATACATAAGCCTCAGCACTTCCTCTAACAGACACATAAGTGGCTTCACTCTTCCACTAAAATGCTTTTACCAGAAGCCCAAGGAGCAGCACAGAGAGTCCTATTTCTAATTAACTTCCAACTTCATTAGGTGGTCATGTAAACAGATACTTGTATGATTATAGTTACAACAGTTTCTTGTGTGATTATAGTTATAACACAGTTTCTATTGCAAACAACATGTTACATTTGGGGCTAACATTTCCTCATGTGGTCTCCATAACAGGTTTTGTTTCTATAAATCTGGCTAATCTTTCATCTTATTTTGGATTTGAATAAGCCTTCACTACTACAGATTTATGGTGGTTCAGCTGCTCAAATTTTATTCAAGACTTTTTCAGCATGTGGACACCAGCTAAAAAAACCACACCACCTCATAATTCCCTCACTGGCTAATCCATATTCTCCATTCATTCCCCACATAAAAACTCATACAATATATCTAGCAAAACTATTATTTGAGGACAATACAGTCTTTTAGGAAAAAATGCTATTCCAAAGAAGAACAACTCCAGGAATAATGGAGTTAATAAACAGACTTCATTCCCATTTCCTAAAAGCAAATGATAACAAAAATTACCTAAAAAGATCAAGGAACAAATTGCCTCACATCTCACTGTAATGTGAGGGTAGTTGGCAAGGGATTTTTTTTTTTTTAAATTCATATTTGCTTCATCAGTATGCCACAGATGCAGAACTACACTCTAGCTAACATCCACCATGGTTTCACCATGAATTGAAAGCTGCAAGCATTAGGGCAAATTTTACTATGTAAAAAAAAAATCCTAATTTTTCATACCAAGACGTGGGTCCCATTTTCCTGCCTCAGTTTGATGTTCCCTTTCAGCATCTTCAACTAAGTCTTAGAGCTTACTTTTTCTACCTTTTTCCCCCTCTTTTTTGTCTCATAAGATGACTTTAGTGTGCCAAAAGTAACACTTAGGTAAAAAGCAAATAGTAGATAACTGTGCAAGAGACAGGACATCGGCTTTTCTTTGCAATCCCACCCCTCAACTTCTTTCTGTGACACCATTCTGCCCATCTACATGCCAGCTACCCAAAAAGTCAACTCTTCTGGCCTTGGGAAGAGAAAAAGGACATGTCAGACACATTTTTCTGTTCTCTGTTGATCAGTCCATCATGAACCCATTCTTGTCAAGGACTAAATCCTTTCTGCAGAGTACAAGGAGGTTTCAGACTGAAGAAAGGTAAACCTTCTCCAATAATTCAGTAATGCAGCTGAACCACCGTAAATCCTAGCTCTGTAGTAATGAAGGCTTATTCAAATCCAAAATAAGATGAAAGATTAGCCAGATTTATAGAAATATCACCTGTTATGGAGACCACATGAGGAAATGTTAGCCCCAAATGTAACATGTTGTAACATGTTGTTAGCCCCAAATGTAACATGTTTGCCAGCACAATAGAAATTGTGCTATAACTATAATCATACAAGTATCCGTTTATGTGACCACCTAATAAAGTTGGAAATTAATTCAGTTTTTTTTTTTTTTGTATATCTTGTAATAGGAACAAAGGAGATATCAGGGGAGTGCTGCATTTCCTAATCAGCAGAGTGGGTAGGGAAGATCCTCAGCCTGTGAGTCCCTTCCTCCCTTCCTGCCCCATGCCTCCTCCCTAAGCGTTCAGGTTTTTGAAGCTTGTCTTTCAATTAGATCACTTCATACCAGCCTTAATCTTCAGTCTTTCTTCTTGGGGAATAACTACTTAAGGACTGTCACAGTGAATCACATCAAACACTGACAGGGTGTGTGATCTCCCTTTACCAGTGACCTGCAGCAGATGCTCTGGGTACTCCAGCATCTGTCCTCAGCTTTTGTACTTGCCTGCTTGAAACTGCACAAGAGCCCAAATTTGACCCAATTCTTTTTGCTTTCAATGTCGATTAGAGAGGTCTGATTAATCTAGAAAATCACATACAACTGTGATCACCCTTAATTGGAGCTACCAGAAAGCAGGGAGCTCTGAGGAGACTGGAAAGACATCCCTGTGCATCACCACACCAAGCTCACACTTTTCTGTAAGCCACTGGACTATAAAGGCATCAAGCATTAAATGTCCTTTTTTTTTAAATCTTTGTTTTTAAATTAGTCCCCCACTAATGCTTCGAGTTTTAAACTATTTGATTTTTTGATGTGCAAATGTGTTTACTTCCCCAAGCTTATGATTTTTCTATCTGACACACAACACCTTGCCTATGGAACTGGTTTCCACTCCTATGGAATATTCTTGACAGTATCTGGTCAAGCCCCTGGTCCCGTCCAAACTGAAATAAGTATATTCTGAACCTGAACTTATGAGAAATGGCCTTATGAAGAAGTTTTGGCTGATTTAGGTTCTTTTTTTTCCTCCCCTGAGATAACACATTGGCTTTGGTGCAGTGTTCCTGCTACAGCATGGCCAGTTATTATTCTATAAAATCAAAGCATGATTGACTTGGGTTTTCAAGAAGAATGATAGGGATTTTTTTCTGACTAGTATGTGGGGACAGGAATACTTTCAACTACACAAATGTGCCCTGATCATCTATTTCATTCTTATTTTACTCATAAATATTTTTGTGTGCTTAGAAAGCTATGCCTTTAAAAATTTCATTTTCAAACACTGTAATTACGAGTTGGTAACGGTCCCTGTTGTTGCAATGGTACATGGGTGTGATAAACCATGTACACTACTGACAAAACAAGTGTTTTGTGTAATCCAATGAAGCAAAGTCCATGCTTACTCCTGAAGAACAAACATTTTTGCTCAGGATGTCACATTGCTTTTAAGCTAGAGAACAATGATGTTGCAATTTAAATCCTCATAGTACAACTGATGTTCATTTAACTTTACTAAAAGCATTGGGCTTGCTTGGCAGCAAAAATTTCTGGTTTAAAATCTCTCTCAGCTGATAAAAGATCTGTGTTTGTATATAAACCCACAGAAAAGTACACAAATTTTCGTATGTGGTGGGTTGAACTTTGCTAATGCAGGGACTCTAAAAAATTAACTTCTGGAGCACAACCATGGTCACAAAAAAACCCAAAAAACTGGGAATTGAGCTCTGGCTTCTCTGGCATTCCATTTGTGAATTTTTCCATGAAAGCACTACAAATTATGAAATTTAAATGCACAATAGGATTGTTGTTTCATGTTGTTTCTTTCTCCCCAGTTTGGTTGAAAAACCCAAGGCATCAGTGTGGAGCTCAGCAAAGGAAGAAGTTAAACCTTCAGAACAGATGGAACTTTTTATGTAATTAGCACTTCAGTGGCTGGCTGGGCAGCAGCTACAGCTAGCCAAGGGAAGCTGAATCAATATATCCATATGATGCTTTTCCCCACATGACTCCAGGGCATCATGAAATTTTACCAGCAGCCTGGAATTAATTGACACAAACAAACAAAAAAGCTTACATTTACTTGAAATTAAAGTTTTCCAAACGAAGGTTGTAACCTCTTCAGTACTTTGCTTGTGCAAGAGTTATAAATACGTTGTTGTAAACAAGGTAACACCCAAAGTAGGGCTGTGCAGATAATGCAGAGTATCTCATCTGCTGACTGATCACAGACACTTTGCTTAGCCAGCTCTCAAGTGTCCACAGCTGAGTATACTGGAGAGGAGACTCTTAACATTCTCATCAGCACTCAAAACCTTGACTTATCTCCTAATCCTACCAGCAACACATTTCAACAGCCACTTACGAATGCGCTGCCACTGCTGTGGGAATCATTTCCCACAACACATAGCTGTCTGTCTGGAGCCCACTCCCTCCATTCCCAAGAGCACTCATTTGTTATCTGGGATTGCTCCACAGCTCTCAGCCCTGGGCTCTGCCAGGGTGGACACAGAGGCAGCAGCTCCCCGAGCCTCTCAGGTGCTGGTGAAAGCAAACAGCTCCTGTTTGTTAAACAAGGCCTGCAAAGCGCCAAACCTTCAATAATCGCCCTCCTTTGCAGCGGCAAAAAGGATTTTTATACAATTGCAAGACGAGCAGCCTCTTTTTCTCAGCTTTATTGTTTTAAATCTTTCTTCTAGAGGAAGGAACAATATAAATCCCGACCTCCCAGCCAGCTCCCAGAAAGGAGTGCCATCACATACTTCCTTCCCACTGCTCCAGTGCTGCCCAGACAATGCAGCTGTGTGTGAGAAACAGCCACTGCTTTTTGCCTGCCTTTGCCCAGAACCCAGCAGCCACAGAAATGCCAGCTCTGTGGGTGCTGGGACACGTCCTGTGCTGCAGCTGAAGCAGCACAGAGCCAACAAAGCCATCAGGGGACTGGGCACAGCCTGAACTGGGCCAACAGCATCTCCTGGCTGCAATGCCCTGCTCCTCACAGCTCACTCCGGCAGGCTGCTGGTCCCACACAGCTCCAGCACTCCTGGCACCCCTTGCTCAACAAGCTGCTCCGTGCATTCCCTCACACAGAACAAAGGGCCTTTGGCCACTTACAGGCACTCTTGTTAGGAGAGCTGCAGGATCAATTAGAGCACATTTTACAGTAAGAGCTGCCTGACAGTGTGATGGTTCTCAATATTTTGATTATAAATCCAATGTTCATTCCCCCAGAGACCAGTGGGGACCATTTACAGAAGGCACAGCTGCTGGGGTTATTCACACTCCTGCCTCTCCTCCCAGACCAATTCCTGTTGACAGGCAGGCTCATTTTTGGGGAGAGGAGGAAGTCCAGTGAACAAATCTACCTGCAGAATTAGTACTGGGTAAAATTAAACTTTTGTAATATCTGACACTGTCTCCAGAGGCCCTTCCATCCCTCACTAGATAGTCCTACCCTCAGTCTCAATTATACAACTAACAAGGCTGCTGTGCAGTCCTGCATAAAATCCTGAAGCAGTACAAGTGTAAATAAAAAAATGGGACGGCAAGAGAAGGCCGGAAGACACCTCCACTCCAAAGCCAAGTATCACAGAGCTGCACCCAAAAGAAACTTTATTTCTCATCCTTCACTTAACATCATAACCACAAGCAAGATTTCTGTACACTTCTGCATCACTTTAAATGTTGAAAATACCCAGCAAAATTTACAGTCTTGCATAACCATGTTCAGACTGTACAGACATGTAGCATTGCCACATAATGCTGACAAAGTTTCTTAGTCCAAGCAGAGGTCCTCCAAGCAAACAAGTTTTGGTAGTGAACTTTTAAATCACAGTTGAAGACTATGTTTGTAAGAACAGAGACAAGTTTATGATAGTTTATGATAGTTTATGATCACTACCAACCTGAGAAGTTTGTGTTCATCAGTAATCCCAAAGGCAGGAATTTAAAAAAATACAACCAGGGGGTGGAAAAAAAGGACAACTCTCTTTTTTTAGGTTTAATGAAACAAGTAATAAATTCCCATTCTAAAGCTAGTCAGAAGCCACATGCAAGCTCAGGAAAGTCCCCAAGACAAAGAAATACAAATATTACTAATTAGAAAGAAGTATGTTACTGTTGCCCTAAGCTGCAAAGGGAGCAGCTAGAAATAAGAACAGCCAGAATGTAAATGAAGGCACCAGAGTAAAGAACGAGGAAGAACTCTGGAATGAAAATCCCAGAAATCTTCAACCTCCTACACTGTCACACATGCAAAGCTGCATTGTTTATTTTTATGCATAAAGGGCCTTGCCCAGTGATATTTAGGAAATAAATTCTAGCATAATTATCACTTCCTCCTCCTGCTTCACACAAATAGGCTTTTTTTCTTCAGTAGAAACAAATGCAGTTCAAAAATATTAAAAAATCTCCCTGTAAAATCTTATAATTCTCTGTACTACTCAAACACTGCACATCCACTCTTACAGCTGCAATCACATCAGTGCTGTGATGTTTGTGTAGCATTCCAAATAATGGGAAATGAGGAGCTGGATTCTGTTGCAGCCAACAGTGTGCACAGAAACTGAACAAGGAAGTCTAGAAATGACTGTGTAATGACAACTTCTGCCTTCCAGTATTTAAAGAAAACCTACCAGGCTGTAAGACATGCCAAGTCCTTACACATGTACTACGTGCACAGCTACACATGTGTGGACTCTGTGCCAAAGCCATAATCAGCTCAATGGGTATTTCAGTGTGTTAACTAAACTACACAAGCCAGCTTTGGCAGGGAACAGACCATCCCTCTCATCCAGATTTGAACTGAGGACATAAGGTTGTGCAGTTGATGACATAAACCCAGCAACATTAGACTTTGTGACTATAATCTGGCATATCCAGATGATTTTTTTTCATGTATTGTTTAGGAAATAGTAAAGATTAGGCTTTTGAAAAAACATACCTTGAAGAGAGTCACAGTAATTTCAACATTTTCAGGAACAGGCCACACCACCACCCCACGGTATGGATTCTTGATTCCAGGCTGCCAGCTGTGTGCCTAAAAGAAGAAAAATACCCAGTTGTTTAAAGCCATTATAAAAATTATATTACATGTGCTTTATATATATATATATATATATAAATATATATAAATATATAAAATTAAGCTGACTTGAGTCCCAGAGGACCCAGGGCATGCAGGTACAAGTGACATATTACTGACTCCAAAAAGGTCACATTCTTAAACCCATGTCTCTGCTGAACAATTCAAAGGACACAATTAAGAATGACAGAAAGGAAACTCAGACCACTATCAGACTTTTCCATTGAACTAAAGCTGTTCCTCACAAGGTCCTAAACTCAGCTTTTTTATTGCATAGCACAGGTCAGGACACTCAGAATCTTGCAAAAATTAAGGCTGTAAGGTCAGAAGTTCTGTAGCAACGTGAGCTTGATTTTGTGTATAACACATAGGGCAGGTCTAATCACATTTACACATAAATGGAGCAAGAAATTTTACAAGAGGAAAGAAAAGTAAAAACAATTATCTATAATGCTACTAAAACATTTAAATTTTTAAGAACTAATATGCTGCAGTACCTACAAGTAGAAAAGATAACATAAAACCCAACAGTTAAATAAACTGAGAACCTGTCTACCTTTGAACATCAGTATGGATTAGAGAGAGCATTTTTGCTCCAGTTTGGAATAAGTATGCCTTTTTCCAAGCTCAGCCTAATCTTTTTTGTGATGCTGTAAGAATCACAATTCCATCCATTCCAGTTTTCGGCCGGAATCCGGTCCAGGTTTTCGCTCCAACCAGGTGACTCCATTCCAGTTTCCAGCTGGAATCCGGTCCAGGTTTTCACTCCAACTGGGTGACTCCATTCCAGTTTCCAGCCGGAATCCGGTCCGGGTTTTTGCTCCAACCGGGCGACTCCATTCCAGTTTCTGGCTGGAATCCGGTCCGGGTTTTCACTCCAACCGGGTGACTTCATTCCAGTTTTCGGCTGGAATCCGGTCCAGGTTTTCACTCCAACTGGGTGACTCCATTCCAGTTTTTGGCTGGAATCCGGTCCGGGTTTTTGCTCCAACTGGGTGACTCCATTCCGGTTTTCAGCCAGAATCCGGTCCGGGTTTTCGCTCCAACCGGGTGACTCCATTCCAGTTTCCGGCCGGAATCCGGTCCGGGTTTTCACTCCAACCGGGCTTTCCTGCTGGATTTGGCCAATAGTGACAATTATCTCAAACTTTTGCTGTCCAAGGTCCAGGCATCACCAGCTTGCTCAGTTGAGGATCTCTTGTTCCATCTATTTAAAAACCTAGGAAATGAGCATTCACTGATGCAGTCAACACTTCCCTTTGAGCCCTTTATCAGCAATTCCTCACACCAGGCAAGTCAGGCACAATAAATACACAGGGATATACATGTTTTTCTGTCACTGAAAGCAACCAGGAGACAAGCTCTAACTAATGAGCTTTTAAAGCAAAGCTGTTCTGTGATCATGAATGTTATTAAGCCCCCCTCTGGCCTTGAAAAATAAACACTGTATCACACAAACAGCACGACAGAAAATGATAACATCAAAAGGACTGTCTGGGTTGTTGGGAAGGAGAAAGGGAAAGAGGAAAGCAAAGCTGGAGAAACACACAGGAGCAGCAAATAGACAGTAATTTAAAATTAAGATGCAGAGTGTTGTTTTAATGCAACATTTCTCATGCCAGGCACCTCTATGCTGCAGTTTCTTCAAGTTACATCTAGCCCATATCAAAAACCCTTTCAACTCCCAAATTATAAGCCTTGACTTGGAGCTGGATCAGGCCACCGCTGCAGATGACACGGACTTGCTGTCAGGGCTCAGCCAAGGCGAGGTGCTGCACCTGCACATTTCCACCCCAATCCCCTCCTCTAACCCCATTTTCCATCGGGTGGTCGTGCCTTTAGATCCACTTTCTCCTCATTTGCTGCTGGTCTTCACCAGCCATCTCCCATTGTCTTGGCAGTCAAGGCAAGGGCAGCTCAGCAGAGGCGACTTGCAGCAGCAGGTGCCTCACCCACAGCCCTGCCCTTGCCTGACTTGTCTCCAGAGCTGAGGGATGCAAAGAGAAGCACAAGTGCTCTGCTGCATTTCAAAGCAAAAGGCAACTCTTTCTCTTTTTCTGCCAGTAGAAAATGAGAGACAACAACATAGCATAAAAGCTCTTTTAAGTCTGGAAACAGGAGCTCCAGGAGGGGCTGCTGAAATAAATTTACTCTATAAACAGAGCAGGGCTGTGAATGACATTGTCCAACCCATGGTATTGCTCTGGCACAAAATTGGTGACTGGGAGAGGAGGAAATCTCTTAAAGAGAGGAGCCTACAGACTTGCATGGGCACTTCAGGCTATCCAGTTTTGAGATTCATTTTTCTTTTTAAAACATCAGCTCCAATCCAGTCAGCCAGCTTTGCAATCCTGTGATGGGAACATCGCTGCTGTTTTGCTGTGCTTGGACTGGAATGACAGACTTTATTCTACATTATTTCAGGAAGCTGCCCTTTCAGATGCTTCATCTCTTTTCTGCTTTCCTCACCACCACCTTGCCTCGTCCTGCTGTGCAGGATAATTTCATGTTACTTTTCTGTAAGATACTAGAGCTGACCATAATATTTTGAGCCTGCTGCAAATTACGGAACAGTTAATATTTATGAATAAAAATTTTGTTCTTATTGCCAAGCTGTCAATATTGGGTTTTAAAAGCAAAACTCATCTGAAACAGACCCACGATTATTTCTCACCTGCAGCCACAAGAGGAGCTTTATTGTGAGCCAGTAAACCGCTGATTTTCTTTCCCTTATAAAATTTTTGCCAGCGGCCTGCGATCAGGCCAGCTCTGCTACTTGTTCAGGGCACAAGAAGTAAGTAGGAGCTCAGCTGGCTCCAGTAGTGCTTAGGGCAGTTCAGCTTGTAAGGATAATCCCTCTTTGTCAGTGTTATCCAGGCAGAAGACTTAGACAGGAAAGGAAAAACAAAACCAAACCCAACAACAACAAAAGAAAATGACAACACCAAAAAACCAAACACCTCTAGAGGAAGAGCTGATATTAAGCAGCTTCATCTGGTGCCTCCATGCCAGCAGTGTGGCTTTGGAACATGGGAACATTTGCTCCATGTGATGCATCCCACCAAAGTCATTCACCATCCAAGACAGCCAGAGTTGTGTATGGCTGTTAATGGACCTACTGGAAAAAGAATGGGCTGGGAAAAGCTGCCAATTCCCCCGCACCAGAGGGAACCAGCAGTTTGTGAATGGCTTCTTGGTGTTCTTCTGTCCTGCAGTTCAGGGTCACAAAGGGAGACAAATTAAAGACGACACTCCAGACTACAGCTTGCATCCCCCCCCACGATCATCTTGAAATCCCTGTGCTTGGCCCACCAGTTAAACAAGGCTGGGCACCAGAGCAACGCTCCAGTCACACTCCTGCCTTGGGACGCAGTCCAAAAAAACCCAGCAAGTGCCAAAGAAGGAAGTTCAAAGCCCTGGAAACTCCAGGCAGCCTTTGATCAAGACACTGCTGTCAGTGCCCCTTTAGAGCAGACAAGGAAACCAGGGGATTCCCACAGGTCTTCAATTCATCGGCAGGCACATGTGTTACAACTGCCACTGTGCATGTGTGTTACTGCTGAAGAGCTACAGAAAGGCTGCTGAGCGTGGGGAATGAGCAAAAACTCACCTCCACCACAGGTTCTCTAGGGCTGGGCTACCCCTTCAAGCTTGATTTCACACACACACACATTCATGACATCCATGATGGATACATCATGTATCAAACACATGATTCATGCTACTTCGTTCACCAAATCTTGCCTTATTCCCCACCCAGAGCAGATGATGCTCAGATAAAGAGCTTTTTCTCTGTCTCTCCAATCAGTTTCTCACATCACCTAGAAGGTTTCTTATCAGAAAGGAAAAACAACCAACCAAATTAAAAAAATCAAAGCCCAGACAAACAAACCTGAATGCAGAGTTATTTTTCTCATTGTTTTCTGGGACAACTATCACTGCACCTCAGATCAACTTTATGGGACTCCCAGAAAAAAAAGAAGAGTTTCCAGTCAGGGATTACAATCACAGCACGATCTTGTAACTTTACTAACTAACTGAGAAGCCCCAGGAGTGGCATTACTGAACTGTGCTGGTCCCAGACAGCCACCAGCATGTCAGGGTGACAAGATGCCTTTGGAAGGCCAGCCCAGCAGGACAGGCAGCCCCGGGCAATAAAGCAGCCAGAAAAGGCAACAGTTTGCCAGAACAGCAGAACAGGTGAGCCAGCTGCTGCTTTATTGATGGCAGAGCCATGGAAAAATGCTGGCCAGGCTGCTGTTGTGTACAAGGGATTCCTTTTACTCCCTGCCCCTTTGCCTCTCTTGGCTCTTACTTCTCACTGCTCAAGTTCTTTCCCTCCTCTCAGCATTGTTCTTTCTCCTTTGTGCTTAAACAGCTTTTGATAAACCTGCAAGAGAAGTGCTGAAATCACAGGCAAGGCACCTTCTTTCAGCTTTGGTACAAAAAGAATCTTTGAAGAATAATTCTGTCAGGCTCTCAGAAGCAAGTGTAAATTTGATTCTTCAGAGGTGTATAATTCAACCATAAGCCTCTGCAAGTTCACAGGAATAACAGAAAGTACCTCCTTGACACCATGGCAGCATCTGTTTTCAAACTGAAATTTCTTATTTCAAAGCCTAGAAATTTCAGAGCATCTCAGTGAAATGAAGGTAAACACATTTTCAACATGTTTTTCCCTTGCTCTACACTAGAACAAAGACAATCTTCTACCACTAAAAGGAAAAAAAAAAAATGAAGACAGGTCCAAAAGCCCAGGGCAGGCAACTTCCCAGTGTGTACTGAGGAAGAGTTAAACAAGTCCATGGCTACAAACTGCACCTTCTGCAAACCATGGATGCTGAACAGCACCTAAATAAAGCTTGAAGAGTGTACCTGATTTTGCAAACAAACATTTGCACCAGCAGACAGGTGACTCCCACCCTCCCCAAGCTGAAATGGTTCTAGGACTGCTCAGTAATTCTGCCAAGCACAGCAAAACTGAAATCACCATTTTATACAAACTCCTGGCACACACAATGGAGATGCACAACCACACAGAGCCACCTCATCTTGACACACCTCAGGAAATACATCTCAAATGAGACTTGCCCATGGAGAGCAGGTCCCAAAATAGAACTGTAAGTAACTTAAATCTGCATTAAGGTCAGTAACTGCTGGATATTTTTATGGTCTTGTATCCATCCACCCATCAGACTGCTATTTATATGCTCTTTCAAAATGAGTATTTGCTTTTCATTTGCAACACTTTGAAACTTACTGTAATTAAACATATCTACAGCTCCTATTCTGTGTTTCCCACAGTAAGAAGAAAAATATTCAGACTCCTGCACACGATGCCTCTCATTATTTCTTTTAATAAAGGGGACCACTGTCATTTATTTGGAAAAAGAGTATGTGGGGTAGAAGGCATATCATGATCATGGAAATCCACAAAAACAAGGGCTCCAAAGGACACCAAGAACTCAGCTTTCAGCTCAATGGCATTTTAAAATTATTAACAGTTAGAGCAGGAATCCCAGTGCACATCCATAGCTCCATCTTCCAGTTGCACGACATTTTTGTTTAATACATCTCTTGTACTTTCCCAGAACAAAAGAGACACAGAGCTACTGGAGAGCATCCAAAGGGCCATGTGGGTGAGTTTGGGAACTATCTGCTGCTGATATCCCTCATTAACTCTAATGATTTGAAAAGTTCAGAAAACATAACATCCAAAAAGAAGTCCTGACAACATCTTTACAGTAAACTAAAACCTCATCCCTCCCTTCCTCCCTCTCAAGAAGCTGAAAAAGAGACAATTATTAATGCTTTGTACTCACTGAACCCAGTGTCCACCAAAAATAAAATAAGAGGAAATATTCATTTGACTTGCTTCCAATAAAGCAATTAGATGAAACAAGTATGTTGAATAAAGTATTTTACTGGCAGGATGACTAAGAGATCCAGAACATTTATTGATCTACAGTTTTTCACCCAAACAGCCCAAGTCACATCAGCTACCTAAGCTTTAAAATTAACTCTATGCTCTGCCCAGGTTTCAGGGCCACTCAGCCTCTTTCAAAGCACCTTGGTGGGATCTTACTAAACCTGACTTAGTCAGCCAAAAACTTTGCTGAGTCTCAGGTTTAAATCTGTCAGTTTATCCAAGAGCTGCTTCCGCTGCCTGGTGACCAAAAGTGAGGACGTATCATGGAACTTTATGGGCCAGCTGAAAAAAAACTTCAAGCCCAAAAGGCTGAGCTAATGCCAGAAAATCCTGTTGCCTCAGGGAAATGCTATTTCAGTTTTGGATGCACAACATTTAGTTGTGCAATCAGGAACCAGTCTTTATCTAAAACAGCTTAGAATAGCTTATACCTCAAGTTAAAAGACAAAATACAACAAATATGCATGATAATCAGAAAAAGAGGAGTACCAATACAAAATAAACTTGAAGTCTCTCCTGAGCAGGGTAGAAAACTGTGTATCACATTTTCTAAATATTTAAGGTCTTCAACATAATTACTTCAAGGTATTTTCTCTTTCATGGATGCCCTTTCTCCAGTATTACAGAGTTCTTTAAAACATCATTTTATGTTACACAAATACACACACACAAAAAAAAAAAAAAAAAAAGAAAAGAAAAAGAAGCTTAGACCATTTTATTTTTAACTGAAATGTCAAAGAATTATTATAATTTCCAATATTTCCTCTCTGCCAAGATCATCTGCCATAAATCCAACCAGGCTAAGAGGCCACAGCATGGGGAAAAGGGATGAGCAAGTAAGACAAGTCATGTCAAAGAGGAGAAGCTCCTGGGAAGGGAGGAAGACAGCATGCACTCCTGTCCGCATGAAAGACAAACTTCATCAGTGTCCAGACTCTGGAGAGACTCCACTCAGAGCTTCCCACTCCTCAGGCTATCAAGTTATTAATCATGAAACACAAATTCACACATTTGCCCACAGTGTTTGTCAAGTAAAATGTAAATATTCACTTCAAAGACATACTGCTGGGCTGAAAGACCCTGCTTTTATTCTTTTATATTTGTAGCATTTCAGGTTGTGAAATAGCCTCTTATTCAGACTTTATCTGCCTATTGCAGGGATATCAGATTCTTTATTACTTTTATTTAATTAGTTTAATACACTTGTTGTAAAGAAACCAATTTTCCTTTCTAATTAGGTCGAGTAATTAATAACTCAATTGAACTGACAGTGATACAGTTCTGCTGAACAATCAAACAAAGCTGAAATCACAATTACGAGTTCCTATAAATTAGCAGTGACACCACCAGCAGTTTATTCTGAACTTTATGGATAAACTGAGCTAAAAAGAAAAGACAACAACTAAAATACTTCTCATTTATTTATTTGGCTGCTCCCCACATTCAAAAAAAAAAACAGTCCCTCAAACCACTGACCCCGTTTGTCACTCAAATTGGGATTTATTAAAGAATCAACTAACCTTGGAGGATTTTCTTCTGCTTCTTCTTGTCCAAACCACCACTAATTTATCTGGCTGCCTGTTGAAGATAAGGAAGAAACAGCTTAATATACAATAAGATCAATATAAAAACAGTTGATATTAAAACCCTTGCAACACGAAATTACATCCTTAGTGGGTAACACGCTCTCTTAAAAATAGCTCATCTAAAAACAACTGTTAGCACCAGTCATTTAACAGGAAAAATAAAATCATGTGTATTTATAGAGAGAGGTCGTCCTCCAGTCCACCCAGGAATGTCATCATTATCCTCCTGCTCTCCTTGCCTGTGGACATTTCCCCAGAGAGAGCAGCACATATGAGCAGAAACTCATCCATGGGACAGAGAACAGGATCCAGACTCTATAAAAACACCTTGGAAACATTCCAGTACCCAAAATAAACATTAATGCAAATTCTAGCTGGAATTTCTACACACATATATTGAAAAGTTACTTCTAAGTAGCAAAGAAAGCAGGTAATTTCACTTTTTCTTACACAAAGGATTATTTTTCTACTTGAATAACTCAAAGAACAGGAGAATCAAGTCCTAGATTACTCCTCAAAATCTCCTTGGCAATGACAGGTAAATCAGAACCTGTCCAAAGGACAAACATACTGAAAATCAGCGTGGTTTCCCAAGCCAATTGTTTCTTTGGTATTTGCAAAGAATGTAGATGGAAACCTCAATAAACGACCCTTCCAGTACAAATTATTTTCTCTTTACATTTCTTAGGAGTTATTTATTGGTAAATAGTTTAGCTTTATTATATTTACCTGACTAGTTTTACAGTTGTGTCTCTGAGTGATTTTTGATACTAACTTAACTTCCAGACTTCCCATCCTCTTCCCATGCCACACTTCCCATGCTGGCTTCCACACCTACACCCCTCTTGTGCAGAGTCCTGACACCATTCCAGCTTTGTTTTCTGGCTGATGAGCTCCATTCCATCATGAAGCCCAGCTGCAAATCCACCCACAAACGATTTTCAATGGAGTTCACATCTCCACTTAAAAGTACTAAACCTGCATAGGCAACTCTGCCTGGAAAAAAACCCCTGCTACTCAGATTTTTGAGACACCAGTGGAAGAATCTTTGCATTTCTAAAGCCAACAGCAAAACAAATCATTGGGGACGAAATGGGTGAAACCAAGAAAAAGTCACAATACTTTCAGATCATGATTAAAAGATGCACCCAAATTCCCCACACACAAATATTCTGAGTAAAGGCAGTGTTCCCACTGCTATTTTATCACAGAGAGACTACCTACTTAAAAATTAACTTTTCAAATGAAACCCCAACTGGTTTAATAACCATTTTAGGCACAGAAGTGCTGGCCATATTTCCTTTCATTTTTCCATCGAGCTGTTGATCATTTCTGCACATTACAATAAGAACAACACCTCACCCATGATTCACATTTAAACCTCACCAGAACTAAAGCTCTCCCAAAAGTCCAAGCTAAAGGCAGACCCTGCAAAGGAAATGAGGACATAAGCTTTTATTTTTTAATTGAAAGTGAAATAATCTGCTGTATTTTAAACTGTAAATTCACTCTTGTGGCAGGCTGACTCTTGCTTGGCAGTGAGGTGATCCTGTTGGACTTCCAAGCTCTTTGCTCACTTGGGGTGGGTTCTCCTCTTTGCTTACACCAGCACCAGCCCATTCACTTTGATGGGAACTGCATTTGTGCCACCAGGGAAAAACAACACCCCCCAGGCAAAGCAATCCAAACCCATGCCAGCAACATTTCCCACTCCTGAGGAACTCCCTCTGCCAGGAATATACAGAAATTCACCAACATGAAGAAACCAATTCCAGTTTTTATTCAGACTGAGAGGACCAAGCCATGCTGATGGAAGAGCAGGTGAAGCATTTGTTACCCTCAGTTCTCCCACCAGTATATTTGTTTTGTTAAGTACTGAGCACAATTTGCTCCTTTGGCTTCAAGTATGAGAGAAATTCACATCCAGAGGTACTTTACAAAAAAAAAAAAAAAAAAAAAAAAAAAAAAAAAAAAAAAAAAAAAACACCAAAAAAACCCCAACAAAAAACAAGGAAGGTCATCACAATATGAAGACAGAAAATTTAGCAAAATGGAAAGGGATGAGGAGGGAAGAAAATATCCCAAAGGATGAGTGTCCCCACTCTGTACAGCACATGCTTCACTGAAACCTAACAACAAGCACAGCAGTTGTTCTTCCAAGGGATTTTCTTCAAGGAGTCACAAATCCAAGAATTCCAAGAATTCTAAAATATCTTCGTATTTGTTTGACTAACAAAACCAAGAGCAACCTTTCCTACCACAATCTGTTCATTGCTCTCCTATGCCAATATACTTCTAGAAGAAAAAGCCCAGCTCATATTTTAATCAGCAAATTTGAATTCAAGGTGATTAATGATATCTCAGTGCTAGGAAATGGCTGATATCACATAATGCACATTGCTAATTGAAAGCATTAGGTAGAATTTCCTACCTCAGACTTATCCCCTCCTTTAACATCATAAACCTCAGCTGCTCATTAATCAATAATCAAAGCAAATAAAATCACCTCTGAAGAATTAGTCTGGAGAGCAGTTTTAGTGTCCTTTATAAGTTTACCTATTGAACTTGGATATCATTCCAAATACAAAATCCACAATGATGCAAGCTGAACAAATGTCAATGGTCAGCAATTAAAAAAAAAAAATTAATTTCCTGAGCCGCACAAATGACATTTCTCATTTCTTTAAACCCACTAGCTTTCAGTTAGTCACTTATTCAGCAAAGGCAGTATGCCTAAAGCAAGGAACAGCACTCTGCTAACCTTAAAATGATGGATTTGGAGCAGGGGAAGAGAACTGGGTTTTAGCTGGACACTACATTTCCCCACTAAAATTCAGCACCACTGACCTTTCAGCAGGAGTGTTTAAATGGACTGGAAGCTGCCCCGATTGCTTGGGGGTGCTGTGCATTTCCCACCAAGGCAGCACTGCCCCAGCAGCAGCAGCAGCACTTCCCTGGGAGGGGCAGAGAATGGAAGCTATCAGCACTGGCACCTCAGCTACTGCCACTGGGAAGAGCATGGATCCAGTGGCAGGGGTTGAAGGATCCAGCTTGGATCCAAAAGATTGTATTTTATAAAACTTACCATAAACCTGTACTTAGGATTTGCTTCTATTAGTTTATTATGGTGTGGTTCACAAAAAACTATTCCTGAAGAAAGGCAATTCATAGTAGTACACTTAATTTATTATTTACAAGTGAAACTTAGCTAAGAAGCAGGGAAGATTGATTTCAAAGTCTGTGGTTCAGAGAAAGATATTAATCTCTGCCCTGCATACTAAACAACTAAAATGGGATCCAAAATACAGATTTATAAAGTACTTATAATTCAAACCCAAGCCTACTTTTCCTATCAGATAGAAATCATGATTCTAGTACCTTCCATTTCCCCACTGAAACAACCAATTAAAAAGAAATACTGGAATTAAACTTTGCCCTATCCACAACTATTAAATAATGTGATAAAAACATTCTGCATACTGGGGGAAAAAGCTCATCTGATCAGCACTTCATACACTACAAATGTTACTGATTGAAAGGAGGTTGTACAAGATTCAAGGTCCTCTGTGGGTTGGTTTGACCATTCTAGGAAGTGTTTGGCACAATATTTTGATTACAGAACTCTCCAAACACCACTTGTAAAAGAAGGACATGAAAGGTATCAGTCTCCTGTGAACTCTTGTTTTGTAAACCTTTTAGCAGAAGCTGATAACATTACCCAGGACATATTTCTCCACTAAACTTACTGTTCCATGACAAAAAGCTGTAGAAGACTTAGGGTTAGAATCTGTTGTTGGAGAGGACTGCAAATGCACTTAACTTTAATTCAGACCACTGAAGCCAATAGCAAGAGCTGTGATCAACAACCTTTTGGTGAAGGGTGGGAAAGCAGGTAACAGGATTTCTTAGTAGCAAGGTAGCACCACATTTCATAACACTCAATAATTGCTAAATGCCTGAAATGTAGGAGATACCTTTCCTGCATGTACCCCAAAGAGCACAGCCTTGCATGTTTGTTTTGGCATCTAACTGCACAAGTGTTGGGTTTTGCCTTCCCCTCTCCTTTTCTTTCTTTTTCAGCTGAGCTGTTTTATTTTTACTGTGTTTGATTTGAACTGCATTAATTAGTACAGGCTGCTAGATTACTCTTGTGAAGCAAGCTTAAAAGAGTATAATTAATAAGAGAAACAGCAGTGTTAGCACAATAACATGCAGATGCACCTATTGAAGGATAAAAATAATTACTAATGTCAAAGTACTTCTGATAAGAATTTTTTTTAATAACCTTTTATCCCTTCTGCATTGTTCATCCCAGCATGCCATGCACGATTTCCATTAGGGACCAACCCTCCTGCCCCACCAGCACACAGCTTTCTACATGACTGCTGAAACTCCAGCAAAGCTCTCTAATGGTCACTTAAAAATAAATGTGGTTGGTTCTATACCACCATTAATGTGGCATGAACGTTGCTTTTCCTCATTTTACAGCTAATTACTTTGAAAAGCACTCTTTGCAGGGCAGTTTTCTGCACTAGGGCTTGCAC
The DNA here is from genome assembly GCA_013401135.1 of Cettia cetti. NCBI lineage: Eukaryota > Metazoa > Chordata > Aves > Passeriformes > Sylviidae > Cettia > Cettia cetti. Next base: position 23,433 of record VZUI01044371.1, on the reverse strand, counting down.
TATTGCTGTGTGTTACCATTAGCCAAGGAACTAATCAGGCCACAGCCTTTCACGAGCCTTGTGCTGAGGGCTTTTTTTTTTTTCCTCTTAGAACTTCCTGCTTGCCACAATCAATGAAATTTCACAGCTGCCTACAACTGCAGGAAGTGCAGACAAATACTGCCAATGCTTTAAACAGGCCCAGAGACACTGGAGAGAATTGATATCATGCATTGATGCATTTGCCAAATGCTGAGTGCAGGTACAGCACTGATTGCAAAAGCCAGAGGCATTAAGGAGAATAAAACACAGTGCAGGTAAAACCCTCCTGAGATAATGATAAGATGAAGTGCATTAGAAGAGAAAGTTGTGCACTTCAGGGAAGGGTTTGGGGTCTTCTCCCCCACCTCAGCTTAACTTCCATGGTGGAAGTTAAAGTACTCCAGAGTTATGTCAGACTATGGGAGCATTCTCTCAATCCAACTTATTGTGGACTATGCATCAAGCCCCTAAAATAAGGCAAAGTTTGTTCTGCCATCATTAAAACCATTCAGTAGTTTTAGAAGCCTGAGAAATTTCAAAAGAGAAATCACTAAACCAGGGCTAGCAAGAGGAAGTCACAGCTGAGACCCATCCACCTCTACACCTTCACTTTCCAACACAGAAAACTCCTCCATTTCTTCCCACCAGAGGTCTCTACAGATTTTTTCAAGACGACACAAGCCAGTTGAAAGACCAGAATTCCCCCTGCGAATTTTAGACTTTTTAATACATCTGCTGCTAAACAGACTGGTCTCTACAAGACCTACATCTCAAGATTATGCTGTGCTTTTCAAAAGAAGCTCTAGTCTGGCTTTGCTTGGTTTATAAAAAATAGGGGAAAATTCAGTAGGTCAGACCTACTGAATCTGCACAGTGTCTATCTGCAAGGCTGAGAGTGGAATGTGTGCTATGTACTGCTGATTACTTGATTTTTCTCAAACCAAACACAAATGAAGTTGCACGATGAGCTGAATTAAACAAAACCCAAGTTCATCTATTATTTAGGAAAAAAGTGACAAGGGCAAATTTTACTTCATTTTTCAAAGAGTTATTGCAGAAAAAAAACCTCTGCAGAACTATCTAGCAAAGTCTTTTTGCAATAGGATTTTGTGCTGCAGAATACACAATCTGACCCCAGTCTTTAGAAATTGGGTTCTTCCCCATCCTTTTGGCAGTAACACAAAGATGCTTTGACTAGTCCCTGAATTTTAGGTCCCACCCAGCTGCTCTCCATGTGGAAGCTGTCTTTGCCTGGTCCAATTTAGCCCTGCTGTCACCAGGAGAAAGTGCCACGTGTGTTTCTCATCTCAGCCTTGCATAATCACAGGCACTCAGTGCACACGTGTATCCCACACAGCCCAGCAGCCCCAGAGCTCGCTAACACCACCCAGCACTCTGGTGCCCAAAAAATCCAGCAGCTGCTTCAGGAAAGCTTGCTGGAATACCAACCTCCCCAGCCAGCTCCCTTCAGCCTAACAGGCCCCTTCAGACAAACCTCGAATGGAAAGTGTTGCTTTACAGTGGAAAGTTCACCTGGAAGGAGCTGCCATGAGCCAGATCTTTTTCAGATGCCTGATTTTCCTTTATTTAGTCTACATTTTAACAAAAAAAATTAAAATCAAAAGAAAGGCTTTCTGTTTCAAGTTGGTAGGCAGCTCCTGGTGAGCAGAGCAGAGCAGGAGGAGGAACTACACAAACCTGCCTGCAGTGGGCTGGGGCCTGACCTGCCGTGACCCTGCTGAACTCATGCGCTGATCCCCTTCCCTGCGGAGCTGGGGCTGACAGCTGCCACGTGAATAAACACAAAATAGCCAGAAAAACCCACGAACCCGGCTATTTCACTTCAGGCACACCAGTGCAGCTCAGAGCTGGTCTGAGGAGGTGAAGTGCCTGACCATCTCCCTGCTCTGGAACCCAAATGCAGCCCCTCAGCAGACAACAGTGTCACCTGCCCCTCTCTGGGGTCACTGTGCCATAAAACAACAAAACAGAGCAGGAACAAGAATCCAGGAACAGTTTTAGCAAACTGGGCAGGGAATTTTGAATTTGAATTGCATCCCCTGTCCTCACTGACTATACAGCATCCAGAAAATTTCAAGACAGACACTGAGCAACATCAACCCTCCCTCTGATTTTAGTCCTATTCATACCTCTACCTACAGACCAAAAATAATCTCTATACAATAATGTATGTACATTACTGAGGATGTCCAATTGAGTGTTATCCCTTCTCATTTTGAAGCACTTAAGTATAACTGTTAGGTGCAGTCTCATGATAAAAAGTATTTAAAAAAAAACAAACTAAAATGAAACTCTTTGACTGACAAATGCTGCCTGAAACATAGTTCCAACCCACCAAAACTGCCCATAAATGACACCTTTTTGTACAAAAAAAAAAAAAATGCAAGAGACTTTTTGGCACATCATTGTCAGTTTTAATTGGACCCTATTCCCTTTTGCATAATTTCTGTATCAAATAGCATTCAAACAGAAGGCTTTACTGGTTTTCATTCTGCAAAAAGCAGAGATTAGAAATTATTTTTCTGTCATTCCTGCAGAACCAAAAATTCTATCTTGCACCAAAACCACAGTTCCAGGAACATCAACTCTTCTCAACACTTCCTTCCCCAATTTGTCTAAAATATTTAGGAAATTCTGCATAGCCTACCATGAACAATTAAAGAGAAGGATGATCTTTGCTGTTCTTACTTCCTGAGCAAGTTTGACATTTACACACAGCTAAAGGAACAAAGGTTTATACTCCTGTTCCACAGAAATTCTAATGGCCACATCAGGACTTGGACAAAGCAAGTTTCAGAAGCCACAGTGCATTAATGCCTCCATCCTTCTCCTCTGCTTGCTATCCATGCACACATCCCAAAGATGACAGTCCTGCAAAAACAGAAGCTTTAAAAGAATCTGGCCCCTTCTTCTAAAGATTCTTTTAAAGCTTCCTTCCAAACCAACAGAACCAGGGTTTTGTTTTAATTAATTAAGAGCGTGTTTTAGATTGCACAAAGTAACTTCTACCATTTGAAGACTCACAGAAATTGTGAGCATACTAAAAGCTACTGAGTGGGCAGCACAGGTGGAATGGTACCAGTTCAAAATTTGTCTGGAAAACAGAATTCCTATCACCATCTCAGGTACCCAGATTATGGAAATGAGATGGTTATACACGCTAGGAAAAAAATAAAAAAAAGGCTGATACCTACAAAAACCAAAACATGTACACACCAAGCAAAACAAAAAAACCCCAGAGCCTCAGCTGACCTCATCTTCTCCAAGCTTAGTGGGACTGTCAAAATGTAAAAATTGAGAAGGAGCCAACATGACAAATTTAGCAGCATAGATGTGTGGATGGTTGTCAACATCAAAGCTATGATTTTCTTGCATGTTAATGAAAAAATTACTACATTTACATAATTTTTGTATGTGGTTTCCAGGGAACTGGAAACTGCCACGATCATTTCCCATGAGATGCCCCATTTCATGCTGGTGACCTTTCAAGAGCTGTTCTAAGATGGAGGTATGGACATAAGAAGTAAAATTATTCTATCAGTATTTGCAGCTAAATAACTGTTCCAAAGACTGCAAAATTAAAATGATTCTTCCTCTGTTTAATCTGTTTAATTAAGTTGTTAGACTGCTTCCAAGCTGCCTTCTGAAAAAGTTGCCACTTCTGATTACAGAAGTCAATCTCAGAAACAACACCAATTATTTCCATTTACAGCTCAACAGTTCTTTGTACAATCAGAGTGTAAACATTTGTATCATTTTTAGGAAGTTAAAACTGACCAGGCCTTTTAAATCAATGCCCTCAAAGTAACATTCATGGCTTATATCCAGCAGCAAGTATTGGCTAAGAAAAAAAGTATGTTTACTCATGGATACTTCAGACAAAGCAAAACCTCCTGCTAACGTTAGGGGCTTGAGATGGTAAAAAATAAACTGAAAACAAAAATGGAAAGAAAGCCAAAAAACAACCTAACTGAAAGACCTCTGTTTCTATTTTGAAACATTAAAAAAAAAACCAAAAAAAAAAAAAAAAAAAAAAAAAACAAAAAAAAAAAAAAAAAAACAAAAACCCCCCAAAACTTACAGCTTTAAAAAACTGAAAAGTTTTTGAAATACAGACTTCATACTTGGCAAATACAATTGATGAAACATTGCTGCTCCAAGATCCAAAACCCCCCTAAGAACAGCAACAATTAAGGACCTAGACAGATTTTGTTTGTAGGATGTCTAGCAGCAATTTGAACTGGATTTTAACTATTCAAGATCAGCTAAACTGTAAAGTAACAGCATGTTTATTCTGACTGCTTTAAGCACGGTTTTCAGTTTAAAAAGCAAACCTACAGTACCTACATTATAGCTGAATTCTTGCTGATGCTGAAAACACACAAACAAATAGTAACTTTCAGCCAGACAGGTTTTTCCGTTGGTATTTTTTTAAAAAATCTTCCTATCCATTTTTTATTTCACTTCTTTTTCAGTACATCAGGCTGTACCCCCTCTGGTTACTGACAACCACCAGGAGGACACTCCTCAAGGTCCTTCATACACCCAGAATTGTTGAGGTTTAAGCTGCTAAAAATTAACACCCTCCTTACTTACTTACATTCCCAATGAAGACACACAGACACAAATGTCAACTCCTTCAAAGTCAAATTTTTAACTGCAGACTAAGACAAAAGCCAGCCACTACCTTGTGGCTGTGTTGCCTTCTCTCATTTTTCTGTGCTGTCATGGTTGGTATTTTATCTCAGCTTCAAGCAGACAGAACCTGTACCTTTTCCATGCTATTGTGAAATGCCTGGTTGTGTTTTAGTCTGCTGGCTTCTCTACACAGCTGAAGGGCTGTACCGTGGGGAAGTTGTAAAGCAACATCTTCAGCCACTGAAGACACCTGGGTGCTGGCCAGATTTTTCATTATGTGGATTTGATGTCTTTCAGGCTGGATTCCAGTCTTGTACCATTAAATGAGGCAAAGGGATAAACAGACAGAGCCACTCTATCCCACAGTGCATACAGCTTAAAAGATTAAATATTTTGTCTCACCCTAGATTTCAATTTTACTCTAATTCAAAAACTTTTTATCTGTAAATACAAATGTGTCTGGTGTGTAAAGCAGTTCTCCTTGGAAGCAGAAAGGTGAATAAAAAGGGAAGCTGGACTGGTTTCTGGAGGAAAATATACTTTTAATCTGGCAAAGGGATGAGAGCCATCCACTGAAAGTAAAAGACAAAGCCTCTCAAAGCTACTGCAACACCTTGTTGTGCCAAGTGAGGAACAGTGTCCTTACAGTGAAAGGCACACACCTCCTACCAGATTAAGGGCTGCAGAAACTAGTTCTAAGTGAGAATAAACAGGAGGAAAAATTTTAATTTCAAGCTTTTAGAAGGGTATTACAGTAAATGAAATTACGATAAGTTGCTGTAAATTATTCTGTTTCAAACAGGAATTTTAATACATTTGTCTAGCTAAGGTCAAAGAAGCCAAATGAATAAAATCCACTCTGCAAACTAACCATCAAGGGAACGAGAATCAATTTTAGCTGTGCAGAGTTCACAGAGAGCACTGGGAGGGGGAACCAGCTATGTGCAGAATCATCAACAAGGACAATAGAGATGTGTGGGCACACAAACTCCTTGGATTCTGCAAAATAAGATTTTCCACATATTTTACACAAAACGCACTTTTCATCTTTAAAACAAACAAGGCTCGAAAGTTGAAGCCTGCAAAATTTTTACATATTTTCTGCTGGAGCATTCAGATGGAAGGCCAGGCTTGGCAGAGCCAGCACTGCACACCCTTGTGCTCATCTCCAGTGCAGCACCACAAGAGCTTCCAAGAGAAAGGGCAGAACCAGGAGCAGCACTCAGGAACATTAAGGCTACCCCAATGATGAGCAAATCTCTCGAATTGAGTGCATTCAGCAAAGGTTTTATTTATGCACTTCATGCTTTAAGTCAGCTCTCCTTAACTCTCCCAGAGCATAGACAAGACCTTACACAGAACATTTATCTCAGCTCCATCTGTGAACTCGACCTTGTCCCTCCAGCTCTGCCAGATGGGCACTGGCACAGAGTCCTTGCTGTTTCACTCCCTACCCCCGGCAGCACCAAGCCCTTCTCACCACTTTCCTTCCCCAAAGCTCCGTGTGAGGAAGTGAAACTTCTGTGCTCAGCACTGCAGCTTCAGCCGAACCCAACCCGGGCAAAGGCAGGAGCCCTGGCAGCCCCGAGACTTCAGCCCCCTCCACTGCAGGAAGCTCGGGAGGTTTTTATTTATTCTGACATATCCAGGGTTTGTTTGTCTGGTCTGCAGCCTGACAAGCAGTACAGCACCTAACGAGGTGTGAATTTACTCACTTCAATGGGCAGAGATGTTTTGGGCCACTGAAACCCTCAAACTTCAAAGCCAATGGAAATAAGTGTTTTGGAGAAAATGAAGTCCAAGTTTAAACCAGAGCCAGACATTGGCTTTTGCAACATCACCTCACACTGCTGAAACAATGCAAAGAAAAAGGAGTTCAGCTGAAGAGGAAAAAATCAAGAAAATAAAGATGACACAATGCCAGCTTCATCACATTATTAACAGCACCAGACATCCAACAAGTGCCTATGTTTTTCTCCTGCCTTTGAAGTATTTGATTTCTGTACAGTCCTGGTGATTCTGAATGGTGATGAGGGCTTGCTTCTCTCAAGAGAGTAAAAAGGCAAAAACATAGTTTGTCTCTGACCAAACTCAGAGCCATTCTGGCTGCTTAGCCTCATAAATATTTCAAATGTCTCATGTGCTACTCTATCTCTTCCTACAATAAGTCACAGGACAGATGTGCTGGAGCAATAAACAAGTAAAGTAATAGAAACAAACACACTGCATAGATTTCTTGGCATTTTTTAAAAGGAAATAGGAAATAAAATCTCTCTCTCCACCCCCACAATAGTCACATTCTCTCTTCCACAAGCACTACATTTTGGGACCAATTTTACAGATGTGATATGAAAGAAAAAGCTATAATGCAAAGTCCAAGCAGAAAATAAATTACAGAATAAATTCTACAGCAACGTAGAAAGGGAAAAAAAAAAGGAAGGGGCAACTCTTTAAAGTTTGCAAAGCAAAACTTGCAGTTTTTTCTTCAGTTATGTAGCACTTTGCTATCATAATTTTGCACTCACACAATTCCTATCAGTACAGAGGATACTTGCACCTTCTGCACAATTTCTCTGTGCCTCAGTTTCAGAGACATACACCAGGGATCATTCTTCTCTATCACTCAGCAGTCTTGTAAGACTGGATTAGTAATGGAGCTGTGTGGCTGCAGAATTTTTGTGCAGAGAAATCGTTAGCACTTTTTATTTCCACACAGCAAAGTGTCATTTTGTAGTTTTACACCATTACCACCGAACAGAGAGCTGCTGCCATCTGGCCTTTAGCAGGAGATATAAATCCTGCCTATAAGTAACTGGGGATGTAAAATGGAGAAAAGTTGATGAAAGATGATTTGTGCACACAAATTAGGGAGTGATAGAAAAGATGCCTGTTCTGCAGTTACAAGGGAAGTTGAAAGGAAGCCTAGTGCAGAACCAGGATTTTCTGACTTTTGTTTCTACCATTAGACCACACTCCAGGAGAAGGAAAAGCAAAAACTTTATTCCACTTTATTCCACCCTCCAAGTAAAAAATACCTAAATAGAAAAAAATGCACAAAATCTATCAAGTCTGCTCTGAACAAAGGAAGCTGCTAAACTGACTGACATGAAACTATTTACATAAGGAAGAAGAAAAACTTTTACTACCACTTTTAGTAACTGTAAGCCTGTATAGCTTTGCAAGCTCTTCTAGTTTCAGTATTCTCAAAAATCACTCTGCTGCTTCTGGCTACATCTGAAGAGAGACAGAGAACACATCCAGTTTCTTTGCTTTGACTGGGAACTTGCATTGGGATAAAAAAAAATTAAACTGCCACAGCACACATGTATGTTGTGTTTGCTGCATTATTCCTCCCCTTTTCACATCAGCCACCTGGAAACTGGAACATGGCACCAATATGGAAAAATATTTACACAGATGCAGTGAGGAAAATGCAATGTGATGACAATTAGAGGATGCATCAGCTTGAAGATATTGAGGCATCAATTTGAACTGAGTAAAGCTGCATGGGGAAAGGCTTGACACATACTGCAGTTTTATTTGCAAAGCTGTAAGTCTTAGAAAATGTTGTAAAAAGAATACTCAGGTTTTTTTAAATATCCTATCAATAGCTAGATTTTCTCTACCTGTGCCCTAAAGGTAGAAGTATTTAAATGAAACTGTTTTCATTCAGCACAGAAAAGAATTCCCAGAACACTTCAAATTTAGATCTCTTTGTTCACTGTAGGACTGTTACTATCACACTCACTCAAAGAGGTGAAATCCTAATTAGCATTCACCAAGAGGAGATGGAACCTCCTCTTTAAAACAGTTTCTGAAAGAACTGTGATGATCATGAATTATAAGAGTGAAGCACTCTCATCTGTTTGGCAAGGCCACAGGTGTTGTGTGATGTGTATGATTGCTCAGGCACAGTAAAACACTGGAGCTGCTGCTGCAGACAAGGTCTGAGCACACATGTGCACATTGCTTCTTCAGCAAAACCAACTCTGAAAGCTCAACGTGACACAGTGAGTTCCCATTTTAAAGAGGGCACACTTTGGCATAAGAATTTTCCATGGCCTGGGTCAGCCAACATTTGCCTGAATAAAACACAAAAATCTGATTACAGCCGATTATGGGGATTGTATTCAATGGAAGAACAAAGGGCCTGGGGGCCTGCAACAATTTTGAGTATTTCAGTAACATAAAGAGCTTCACTATGTCAAAGTTACTTAATTTACCAGCAAGAAGGCTTGAGGTTTTAAGGACAGTGAGATTTCTGGCCCTGCTCAGCCCATGTGCACCACAGCACACCTGAAAATCTCCCAGAGTAATCAAGGGTGGACAAAATTCGTCCCTTACTATCAACAGGCAGTCCTTTTGCTACTCACCATCAGCATCCAGGCTTTCCATCCCCTTAAGATGATTCTATTACATATATTGATTTTATACATCCACTCTGCATCTTGAGCTGTGTATTTGTAATTATCATGCACTTCTTTGTCACGTGTTACAGCTTCCAGAAACATCTCCCCACCTTAACCTCTTTGCTGGAAGGGATGTTCAGTATAAGGAGTTAAGATCCCACCAATAAAACCCAAGCTAATCACAGATGATGTTGGCAGGAACACAACATGTGGCTGTTCTCTGAAATAATTCTTTTTGTTTCACACACTGGTTGCTCATATTTAAGTCTCTGTTTTTGTATCTCCAAACCCATCAGGATCTGCCTTGTTTACCCTGTACACACAGAGCAGGCAAGGAAACAACAATTCAGAGAGGGAGAAAAGCCTCAGGTTCTGCTCCTCGCTCCCCTGCTGCCTCCCCACCAGCTCTGCTCAGCTCACAGCCCATCCTGCCCATCTCCAGACAGGTGAATATTCCATGAAAAAGCTGCAAGGCTGACCATTTTAAAAGGCTTCCCAGGGCAGAGAAGGAGAAATTAACCCCCATAGAAGACCTACCAAGGCTTCTCTAAGCCCATCCATGGTGCAGCCCAGGAGGAAGATGAGGGCAGAGCACTCATCCTGTGAGCTCAACGAGGCAGCAGGTTTCTGCTTCTCTAGGTCATAACAGGGTTGTCAACCACAAGAGGTTATGACAATTCTCACAATGAGGTGAACACAAATCAGGATAAATTGCAGTCTTCCTATATCTCAATAATATTTCCTTTTTTAAAGTTACAGTTCATTGACATTACCATTAACTGCAAGCCAAGTAAGCATCCTCCTTTTAACAGCTGTTGCTAAAAGTACTAGCATTATTCTTCCCCCTACAGCACATGATCTAGTTCCCTAAGAAGTTTGTCTGAAATAAACTTATTTACTGAAGTAAGCCTTTTTTCCCCCAGGAGGAAGCAGGCTTTGTGCACTGTAAATGCTTTATTAGGGTCCACTCCAGACAACAAGACTGAATCTATGGGCAAAAATGTCCATATTCCTCTTTCCAGCAGAGCAACAGGAAAGAAGACAAGGAACTGCACTGTCACCTGCCACTGTACTACAGCATTAGCCCCCACCAGCAATACTGAAGTTGTGGTGCCCCAGGAGAAGCTGCCACTAGAGGATTACTGGTGAGAAAGGCTTCTGTCCTATGGATCCTTGCAGTAACATGTCAATATCTGTTAAGCTCTGCTACTCCATTGGTTCATTAGGTTCATGTAAGCTTATGCCACCCTGGTTGAGCCCCTGATTTCCATATATGTTCCTTTGAATGGTCTCCCTTCCTTCAGTCCTCATTGGTTTCTGTACCTACCCTGGCATCCTCTAATGGTTGTTACCCTGTACCACACCCCTGTACCCTCAGACCATTGCACCTGATGCCCTGCTCTGCCCCCACCTGCCCTGTACTTACACCCATACCCTCCACTGCTGGAACCCTGCAGGCTGAAAACCTCAGGCTTTCTGTGCTAAAAGGTGCTGACCCTCAGGCAGGCACCACATTTGACTGGAGGCCTTGGAACAGGCTCTGGAGACTGAGTGACAGCACTGGGGTTGTGGCTGTGTGGTTTGAATAGAAGCGTGTGATATCACAGGGTGAAAAACTTGAATTTGGGATTTTAGTATATAGCAATACATGTGAGTCAAAATGGAAAGCTTTGGGCATTGTCTGAGTCCTTCTTCTTCATGGGTTTGGGTGGTTTTCTGTCATTGGTTGATGGAGTTTGCATTGCAGACTTCAAGCAGTTAGTTACTGGGTTTAAAGTGAAAATAATTTAGGTGGCAGTTCATAATGGGACAGATTGTCCTTGGAAAGTACTCCATTTTACCTCACTTCTCTGACTTGGTAGTTAGAGCTCACAGCTCATGAGTAAATAAATATGAAACAATAAACAACCAAGTCCAAACACAAACTTCAACTCCCAGGTATTAATCCTGATGCCAGCAGGGAAAAAGAAGCCAGACCCATCACACTCCATTGTCCTTGCTTCTTCTGCCCCTGGTCTGTTGCACAATGCTGTCCCGAGGGAGACGCAGTGATCACCACAGAGTCGAAGCGGGAAAAGAGGAAGTTTAATTTTTTTCTACAACTTATATAGATTTCTAAAAAGGAGACCAGATTGGAAGACTGAGGTTCAACCTCTTCAACTCCACTGGTCTTAGAAAGTGTCCATCAAGATTCCTTTCTCAGAAAGGAATCCAAAAAAACATGGTAACAATTCTGTAAACATTACTTTGTTTACATGAAATTTCTGACTCCAAGGCTGAAGGCTGGAAAACAAGGCGACACTGGTCCCCTTTGGTGTGACACCAGAGCCCCCCCAGAAGACCCTTCCTGGCTCTCATTCCCTGGCCTCTCCTCGTTGTGTGTGTGGCAGTGTGGACAGCGATCCTGCTGCGTGCCTGCCCGAGGGGAAGGAGCGGCAGCGAGCATCCGTGCCCGCTGCCGGCTCAGCGACCAGCCAGCCCTGGATAACCCCCGCTGAAAATGCAGGTAACGCCTGCTCCCGCTGCTGCTTCCCTTGCAACACAGCTCCTCCCGAGGCAGCTACAGCAGGAGGGGGCTCCAGGAACAGATGGGGAGCAGAGAAACACAGAAATGGATCTAGCAGCTCCCTGCTCCAAAAATACACCGAACAAATGGCCACATGGAAGCACAAACTGACACAAACCCTACTCCAGGCACAGGGAAAGAGGCTGGGCAGCCAGCAGCTTTTGCCCTTGCTGGGCAGCCAGCAGCTTTTGCCCTTGCAGAGTGTCTCCACTGTGGAAGACAAGGTGAAGGTACTGGATTTTTACCTGCAGCCACAGGGTCTGACCAAGACTCCTCCCTTGTGTCCAGAGCTCCTTTGTCACACAGCCCATGGAAATAATCACTGGAGGTTTCCACCCCTGCAAACCTTAATGAAATTGTCTGATGAAACTTCCCAGAGCAATGCTGAATCTGCTGGCCAGACAGAAAACTCAGGCATGTTTTAACATCACAAAAACCCTTTCCCTCTACGAAGCAAAGCTGAAAAGAAGGGAGAGGCCCAAGGTTCAAAACCAACAACACAGCAGAAAACTTGTCCTAACCTCTGTCAGCACGGACCCATCAGCCACAGCAGGGCTGTCTGCCTGGAGAAAAGGGGTGTCCTGGCTCCCTGGAAGAGTGGCAGCAGTGCTGTGTGCAGCTGTGGCAGGCTCTGACAGGGCAGGGGGGCACAGGGGGCTGCCACAGCCCCACAGGTAGCAGGGGATGTCAGTCCCTCACACACAGCTCTCTGCAGGGCTCTACTCCAGCACTCTCCTGCAGCAGCTGCAGGCTTTCACCTTTTCTCCCCAGAAAAGAGGGAAGGCTGAGTGGGGGCAGGAAGGAAAATTGCTTTTCCCCCCCGACCCCCCAGTGATACAGTCTTACAGTCACAGCCTAAAGAAAGCACCATGTCTCAAGCAGTGCACGTTTACAATTCTATGGGTGATCACACACTCCATCCTCCAGTAAAACATCCCTTGATTACATCAGTGGCTATGAGAATTCAGGGCGTTAAGATTACTCTTGGTGAGCCTTCAGCTAAAAAAATTTTAAAAATCAAATCCTATTTAGTATAGGGGGAAAAAAGTAATCTAGGGAAAAGGAAATAATTCCTTTACTGCTTTAGGACTTTCTGTCCCAGTATCTTGAATGGATATGTAGACACTGGAGCTCAGAGTAGTCATCTACAGGGACTAAAGGAAACCATCTTAGCAATAAAGACAAAAAAACCCACCAACAAACAAAAAAATAAAAGCAGAGCTTACAACCCATGATTCCCTTTGCCAAATACACAAATCCCAAAAAGGGGAAGAAGGGGTGTGAAAACACCATTGTATTTTTTAAAGTATCTTTCAAAAAGTGTTACAGTAAACAAAAGTCATCCTAAATATGCCTCAAAACCAAGTAAGACTGTTATAAATTCTTTCAATTTTTGTGGTATGAGAGGAAGTGGTAAAAAATGGGTCAGGCCTTTCTCATTCTTAAAATTTTCTTGCATGTCAAAGATGAAGGAATGCAAGGGGAATTCTCTCACTCAAGAGACACTTACTGCAAGCACTCAATCCAGTTAAGATCTGCTCTTGAAGAGAAAGAGAAGTTTAAAAATCTTGTTCTCTTGAAATTTTTCACAGCTTTGTACAACTATTGCTCAAGTCACCTACAGGAAATAACAAACCACTAAATCAGTTTTCCAAGAGACAGAGCTGATAAAAGACAGGTACAGCCAGAAAACACAGCCAAACAGATTTGGCCACCTGTCAGCATGGCCAGAGCTGTAACTCCAGAGCTATGACCATGTCAGGTGTCACCAGGTGCTGTCAAGGTTAAATCCTCTGCTAATAAACCAAAGATAAATCAGCAACAGGTCGGTTTGGAAATTTACAGATCTGAGTTAGATCTCTGCTGGAAAAAGAGACGTTTTGACAGCTCTTTTTTGTTCTTTGAAATCTCTTCCTGTGTACTGACAGAAACAAAGGGATTCAGAGTTTACTCAATGAGCAGACACTGAAATTCAAGGAAATTCACAGTATTCACTGAGTGGCAGAGTACAATGTGCATTCAATGATCCAGATTCTCCAGTTACTCCATTCAATACAGCTTTTGGTATTAACAGTACTGGCTATGCAAAAACCCTTCCCAAGCACAGCTGGGAGGGGAAACTCACTTTATGACACCAGATGTAAAAACAGAGGCATCACTGCATCAGAGTCAGCCCCACAGAAAGGTCAGGCCAGCTATCATCCCAGGGCATCAGGCAGCAACACACCTAAAGGAAGAGCTGACTTGGGGAATGCCTTTTGTCTGCCTGGCCTAGGTGAAAGGTGCCGGGGCTTGTCCCAACAGGAGCAGATGAATGCAGCTCCCAGCAAAGCTGCACTCCATCAGAGCCCACATCTCCCACCACAGCAGCCAGTGCCACCCAGCCAGCAGCCCCAGCCAGCTCTGACCCGTCCTACAGCACCCAGGCAGCAAGCAGCACTCCCTGGGTGAGCAAAGGAGCCACTGAACATCAAGGGTGACTGCTCATTACAGGTGCTTGTGGAGGTGGCACACAGGAAAAGAGCAGCAGTAATACAGGAACCAAAACTGATGTAGTAGGAGAGAGTCTTAAAATACCCTGGATTGCTCTAATTCAGTTGTTCCTGGAACTAGAAATTATTTTGCTCTTGTGATGTTGGGTCAGCACCAAAGTCCTTTTACAAAATTTTTTAAAAACAGATCCATCAGAAGTGAAAGGTCAGAGCTGCCTGTGTGCCAGCAGCTCACCCAAAACAAAGCCCACAGAACGACTGCAGGAGCGTGCACATGAAATAAAACCCAAAACCAGTTTGTGCCAAAATAAATGCACAGAGCCACAGAAACTGCAGCTCAGCAGCTGCAGACAGTTAAACAGCTGCAGAGCCCGGTCACGGCTTTGGAGTAATCCTCAAGAAAGTCTCCCTAAATAATAATAATAATAAACTAGAAACAAAAAACCCCCAATAATGACTCTCCACTACAAAGAGAGTCTCAACAGGCAAATGAGAATTACTTCTGCACTGCTCATCTTTACAGGTTTGCAGGCTGCTAGGAACTGTAGTTCAGAAGGGCAGGCACTTCTGATTCATCTCAAAAGCTTGTGCACTTTGAAGCCCTACAGTGACAGCACAGGGCACTGACTCAGGATCTGGGTGATTTAGCTGAAGCTCTCTAAGATGCTCTTGCCTGCAGCTGTGGCTCATCTCAGCGCTCAGGCAGATTTTCCTCCCCATTGCATCAGGGCAGCATAAGGGAGGTGTGCCTGCTCCTCAGCTGCTGCAGCTCACGCTCGCCTCACAAATGGGAGCTGAAGCTGATGGCACTTAATACTAGCACACCTCGCCGCCTCAGTGTCACCCTGCCTCTGCCTCGGGGCAGAACACGGCTGCTGCTCAGGGACAGCGACATCCCGCTCCACTCCTGAATCCAGAAAACCTCATGAGTCAGAGCCTCGGACAACAGCGATGTTAGTTATGGTTCTGCTAATTTTAGCTCGTGCTTAACCCACAGTTCCCAAATCCCTGCAATGCCTCTCCAGGTGCCAAAAGCCACAGCCACCCTATACCTCCACTGCCAAAACACACAGCTCCCCGAGGAGAGGCTCTGGTGCACTTATAGAAACTGTACACTGCAGAAAGACATTTTTCACACGAAGACAAGAGGAAGCAAAAAAGGACAGCTTTATTTACCCTACTGCTCTGCGCATATCTTAAAATAAGGAACAAAAGTTCATCTGCGCAGTTCCTGTGTCTCAGAGTCCACTTCAGGACACACAAGACAGACTTTGTGCAGAGGGCAGCTCAAGGAGTGTCCCACAAGGTGGCAAAGAGCCTGCCTGGGCCACTTCTACCCCAAGGAGTGAAAGGGGAGAGAGGGACGAGGGCAACAAACACACTCTTCACAAGCTATCCTCCGAGTAAACTGGCAAGCTTTTAGAAGTAAATAAACACACACACACCCGCCCCCATATTCTGAGAAAGCCACCCAAGCAGAATGCTTTTACTACCGTAGCTGAAGGGTTTGTTTTATAAGAAGAGTTTCTTCAGATTTAGTCAACATTACCAGCCTCCTCCTCCTCCTCCTCTCCTTATTCACACTAAACTGTGAAAGGGACTTCAGCTCTCTCCAACCAATTAAAAACTAATTGAAGCAACAGACTGGCACTATACAGCCTGAGCAGTCTAAGAGATGGCAGACTCAGCTCATATGAGGCCTACACAATGTCATAATGTTACATTTTATTTCACCTCATAGCACAAAGAGCTGAAAAGAATATTCACAAGGGTCAAACCCTAAAAAAAAGTAAATTTTTAGTGCAGTTCAAGTCCACCGGGTTCAAATGAACAGCACACGTTCTTTACCCCATGTGTGCACCACAGTGCCTGCAGGAACAGAGCAAGGTTTTATTTGTGCACACACATAGTTTCTCTCTCAAAAAAATAAAGCTATGTTAGAACATAAATTAGTGTATTTTAGTCTTTCAAGAAGACATCTTCACCACACTGACCAACCATTAAAATGAAATTTGTCTACACCTGGATATAATCGAGCATTTTCTGCTTTTGCTAATTATTTTTGTTACTGCTAGGACAGGAAACAAGGAATAACTGAAAAGAAATGTGTCTTCCAGAGACAAACAGAATTCAGAACCAGTATTTATGCCAAACCTTTCTACCCTACAGATACTAAACTTTTGCCTGCTTCTATCAATGCATTCTTTTAGGAACTGGACACAGAGTGACAAGCACTTTTAAAACATTGCTGCAAATAGAACATGGGTATAAATGTGCAGCACTGACAACCTAAGAAAAGCAAGAAAGACCTCACAAACACCCATACCTTTCCTACTGAAATTTCTTTGCTGCCAGCAACTTTGATGAGAAATCCCTAACTTATGGTCCATGGAACAAACCTGACAGAAGTCAGGCAGAGTCCATAGGAGCAAATCTAGGTTCCTGCAATGAAGGATTTTCTTTTTGATACAAAGAAGAGAGATGAAAAATGACAGAGAAGAATTGCTTTTGTGTGTGGACAGTAAATGTGTTTTAATTGACTGCAGAAAGAAAAGGGGAAGACAGCTGTAAGGCAGCTGGTGGTGATTATTTGGAAAGAATATGTTTGACACACAATTTAAGCCCTCAAAAAATCCTCAGTCAAAACCAGAAATGAATGGCAAAGAAAATGCTGAAGTGTATTTGTAAATGGAGATTATTTAGAGTGGAATCAGAACTCAATAAAAATTACAGAGGACGGAGCACAACTTCCTTGAGAAGAACAGAAGCTAAAACACAGCAGAAGTTGCATGGTGCTTCCCTTGCACATTATACATGCTCCAGTACACCTTTATCACCAACACCCCAATCTGATCAAAAACCCTGCAGAGCAAGCCCAGCCACACCAGCACAGTGCACAGCAAAGCTAATTCAGAGAGACTCAACATGATCACCCTGTATAGCCAAATGCACTTAGGGACTCGTGAAACCCCCCCAACAACCCTGCAAAGCAGGAGAATGAACTGAGCAATGTGACAGCCTGACACCAGGCAGGCACACAAGGATTCCACAGAAACCAGTGAAGGCCAGTTGTTTTGGTGGCCTCTGGCACTGCTGGGTTTGCTGGAAAGCAGCAAGCAGAAGGCAAGCAGAGCAGTGTGAACCCTGGAATCTCAGAAAGCTCATTTCTCTCCCATGCACAATGCATGCCAAATCTTAAGATTCCTGCAGCATCCAGTTATGAAACTACAATAGAAGAGGAAAACAGATGGCTAAAGCCTTTTGGGTAAAAAAAAAAAAAAAAAAAAGAAAGAAAGAAAAAGAAAAAAAGATTAAGCCTTGCTTTATTTCCTAAAGAGAAATATGTGTATTTGGAAAGAAGGAATCTACTTCAGACCATACCTAGTCAATATAAAAATAGGCAACTTGCCTCATGGACATGAAGCCCATCTTCAGTTAAAGCTCCTGAACATATGAAAAGTTTAACCCTTTTAAACACCATGACTCACTGTATTTGTAAGCAGGATTTAAAAGCAAAGCAGTTCATGTAGGACATGACAGACATTACAAACATTGTACAAAAATAACATATTTCTTTCTCCTTAATGCAACTCCTGAACACAAATCCTGTATAAAATGTTTACTCTTTTCCAGCCTTTTTAAGCAGCTAGCAGCTATGTTCAGGTGAGCAGCTTTCTTGCTCTTGAAAGCATCCAATGAACAACGACAAGTTAGGAATTGGGCAACTTCAGTTCTCTAAGTTCAGCCATTCGATATTACATGTGAAGCCTCCAGTGAGTCCTTGACTCGTGAGATATCACACAACAATAAGGAAACAAAAAAGCCACCCTGAAGAGCTCCTGTGTTCAGCAGCTCTATAAAACTGCTATCAGAGCTTCAGGTGCAATTCTGGAACTGATCTCTGGGCCACAGGAGAAGTTTCCTCCTCTGCTGAGCCTGGATCCCGGACAAGCCTCGCCTCAGAGGCCTCCAGCCCCAGGGTACACAAGGGACTCACGCCAGGCTGAAGCAGCACCCACAGGAGACCTGGGCTGCTCCAAGCTGGCAGCTGGGACTGGCAGTGAACCCAAAGGCATCCCAGACAGGGCCTGACAGCAGTGCTCAGGCAACTGGACTGGGTCCCCTGCACAGGTGACAGCATTCCACCTGGCAGGGGTGCCCAGCACACTCCTGCCCCACAGCTGCCCTCTGCCCTGGGGGCACAGAGCAGGAAATCCAGCTGTTTCTGTAAAGCCTAAGCAAAAGGAATGAGACTGACTGCTGGGGTTAGTCAATGACTCTGCATGAGGATGAGCACTGACTGAACCCCCTCCTGTCACTGCAGATCACTGCTGAGGCTGTGTGGAAAATCCTGAGCTGCCCCAGCTTAGTCCAAGGGTAAATGGAGGATGACACACTCCAGCACTTCCAAGCAAGCACCTTTCAAAGAAATCAACTACTTCTATGATTAATGCAAAGTACTATGTTTTTGCAGTAGCAGGAGTCACTAATCCATATTAAAGACCAAGACTACATCTGTTTATTTATTTTTAATGAAAGGTTCTAAATAAACCAACTGTTCAATTTTTCAAAGGTACTGAGCAGCCACAATAATTAGGTCTGGGTCAGTGGGAGCTGCCAAAACACCACAGAAGTGACTCAGTCCTGTTAATTATCTGAAAAATAAGGAACAGTGACAACACTGGACACTGCATCACGAGCTGTGTTCTCCAAACACACCACCAATGAAAAGCAACCATTTGAGAGTGGCTGTCTGTAACCACTAGTAGGGACAAGAATCAGAAATCAGAGTCAGGAGAAAAAGCAAGGAAAGGTTTCAGCCCAATCTGGCTAAATGCTGCTGTACCTAGAGATAATAAGGGATTTTTCTTTACAAAAGTGAAGCAGCAACACCACAGCAGTGGCAACTTCTCACAGCACCAGGAAAACAGGAGGGGAAAAAAGAGCACGAGCTATTTTAAAGACTAAGTTTAAAAACAAACAAACAAAAACTCCAATCAATACAAGTCCAGAGGAAACAAAGAGTATTAAAGCCAAGCAGAAGTTCACCCAACCTTGCAAACCATCCCCAATCAGTACAAAAACCATTCTAACACACAAGGTTGTTTTCTGAAGAGTCAGACAAATGCAAGCCTAACAGAAGATAGCAGTTCACAAAGAGGCACACAGCCTGTTTGGGTCATGCACAATCCTTGCTCACAGACACTTCTTAGTTCCAGTGTGTTTATGACTGTGTTGTCATTTACTTTAAAATATGAATGGAGCATTCTTTTCCTCCAGAAACACTGCATTGTTAAAATGCCAGTACATTAAAATAACTTACTGCTTACTACATTTCAATCAAACAAACTACAGATTACAGCACTGACACTTCATATATATTGAGTGCTTTCAGCAAGAACAGCATATGGAGCTCATTTCTCGTGTTTTTGTTCTCACATGGGCCAAACTGGAGAGGCAAGAGCTAGAAACAGATGAAGCAGTGATCCTGCTGGCATGCACAGAAACTCTGCATCTCCTCCAAAGTTACAGAAACACTTAGTTGAAGGCTCTCAAAATTCATAAATATTTAACCCTTCATTTCTATAGAAGTTGAACTTAGGAAGTTTGATTTACAGCAGCAATATAATATTTCAGGTTGCCTGCTCAAAGAACATTTGTGTTAAGGTTCTCAAAATAACAGGAAGCAGAATCAAAAAGCTTACAGTCAAAGGACTCTGTGAGTTATGTTTTTCCCTATTGTGATTTTTCCTAGAATTCATCCACATTTCACCACCATACTGTTCCTTTGTAATAACCAACACAGGCACCGATCTTGTCTGTATTTAAACTCAACAATGTAAAATGAAGGTTCAGAAGGAAGACCTTTTTCCAAAAAATTAGTTGCATATCTGAGGTTTGGAATGGCTCTCTCACTACTTCATACACTGACATTTTGCTAGGGGGGCACTCTCAGTTATGATTAACCAATAAGCTGCCTGTTTCTAAAATACAAAGATACTTCGCAAGAGAACTACTGCCTATGATTTTTTCTTAAACCAAGGAAAAGTTAGCTGCAATTCCAGTGCAAACATTCCCCTGCAGGATTTATACCTTAGTGTTGAAGCATTCTGCAAATTCTCAGCAATGAGTGAATCAAAATGAAAATGAAACCCAAGCCAGCCTAGTTCATGCAAACAGAACATAATAAATAATAAACCCAACTGCTGAAATAAACCTGATCAACTAAAATTACTGTGGAAAACTCCTTGGCCTCTTTGGGACAACAGTCCCCTGAGATAATCAGGACAGCCTCTTTCAACCTCTACAAAAATGTTTCCTTTTGTAGTTTACCCCATGAAAGCAAGTTCAACTTCCAGAACAATTCTGTTTCAACATTGTAGGCATGAAGACAACTGGCTAAAAAAATCCAAAACGTTTAACCTGACAGTGCTCCTTTAAGACAGAGCAGTGTGCAGCCTTCCAGCACATTTTGACAGAGATTTCCTACTCCAAGAGATAGAATTGAAATTTGTAGAGGCAATTACTCATAACCAGTGAAAGCAGCCAATGCAAGTGCCAAGCTTGCCAACAAGAAGAAAGGCCAAGTATTAGAAAGGAGGCTGCAGTTCATTACAAGGCAATTTGAACATCCCAGTCTACGAGGTCTGGAAAGTATTTTCTTCATCCCCTGACACTATGTGCTCACACTAATGCGAGGAATTATGTCAGCAATATCAATATTCCAAACACATAAAACAGCAGTTAAGCATTTATATAATGGAGATCTTCCCCTGCCTATTTAAAAGCTGCTTCTAGTCTTGCCTAGCAGATTTATTTAATCTTATTTTGCTTAAGGAAAGATGATGTGCCAGACCCACACCATTAACTGCTGTCTAGTCAGCTCCAAAGCCATCCAACTGGACCACCATCCCACAAAATTCCTGTCTGAACAAACAACCACCTTAAGGCCATCCCCAAGGACCTGCCTCTTGCTCCTTCCTGTTAAAAGATGGCAAAGAAGAAGGGGAAACATAACCTCCTCAGGTAAGGAAGGCAAAAATCAAAACTGGCATCCAACCCTTACGTCCCATGACCACCACATCCAGGACTGATCTCCAACCAGTCTCCATCAAACACAAGTGTCAGCAGATCACCCTCAGCATCACCAAGCTGAATTGGCAGTTGGAAAAGAACTCATGGGAAATATTGAAAAAAAAAAAATAAACAAAAAAGCCTCAATAAAAACCAAAAACCATACCAAGTCACAAATGTGAGCTAACAAACATACCCTCCTCTGCAAGGTAAAAATAACACCAGCCTAGGAAAGCAATAGTACAGAACAAATCCAGCAGGTCCAAGGAAACCATGCAGCAAAGCCAGCACTCACTGAGAGAGACAAGCAGCTGCTTCTGCAATGGGCTGCAAGAGAAGGTAAGGGGCTGCAAGAGCAATGCACCTACCACACAATACACAGCGAGCAACATCCTTCCTATTTCAGCACCAGCAACTTATTCCATCATTTTTTACAGCAACATGAGATGCTTCTTACCATTTTTTGGTGCACTCAACCATCAGTTCCTGGTAAGAGGCCACAAACTGGAACTTGGATGCATGTTTCCCAACACGCTGCAGTCTTTTCCAAACCGAAGCCATGATGGTGAAAAATACCAGTCCTCTTACACAGCAGCAACTGGCGTGGATGTCAATGTAGGTTTCAAAGAGCGTGTGTGCTTGAAACTAGCAGATTTATTTACAGACACAGTAAAAAGAGTGTGTGAGAAACTTGATGGGATGTCTACAATGCATATTCTGCCTCTCCCCTCCTCAGGGTAAATCCCAGTCTAGCAGAATGGCTCATCACTGGCCAGGAGCAGCATGCAGTAGCAGTAGGCAGGTAATGGAAAGGAAGTTCTCTCATGGAATCATCATCCTTCACGCAGCAGATGAAAGGAAGACTGCAGGACTGGAAGACAAATAAGACAGGGAGAGAAAGCATTGGTTAATGCACTTCATACTAAGTGCTGCAATTGCACGTGATCTCGTACCTTTCAAACAACTACTATCAACCAGAAGAACATTCCCCCTTCCTCTTGTCATCCACACATTCCCCCACCCCCCACAATCCCAATTAAATAAATAAATAAAAATACTGCAGCAATTTCAGGAATTCAAACCACGAGACTGTTCGGAAACATATCAACATATCCTATTATCAGCAGCATCACGATTGGCAACAACAACAAAAAACGGGCAGCTCAGGGCCACACCGAATCCTTGTGAAGCATCACCGGGAAGCAATGCAAAGTGGCCGAGGTGCTGCCAATATGCACCCAGAGGGAGGGACACGGGGAGATGAAGTTCTTTGTCTTGATGACAAAAGGTGTAACAGTTGTTTCCTCTTAGCACACCTCCCGCTTTCATTTCTGTGCCCAAAGAGAAGGATCGGAAGAGACAGAAAGGGAGTGTTGCTGCTCAAATGCCTGTGCCAGGGAGAGGAGGAGGACGAGAGAGGAAGGGGCATTTCCCGAGTCCTGGCTACCCAGGATTCCCCATCTTCCTCGCTGCATCATATTGAAATGGAAATGTCTCTCCATCCTGCACTGAGGAATGATCATCAGGGAGGTGAAAAGGGAGAGGAGAAAGCCAGGTGGGTCTCCTCCCTCGAAAGGAAAGCAGCATCTGCGCCGGGTGCGGGGTGAAAAAGCCTCTTCCTTAGGAATAGAGGGAAGCACACGCTGGCCGCAGCTGGCGAGAAGTCAGGGTAGGATGGCATCAAAGCTGGAGAGGAGGCTACCTGAAGTAGAATGGCCCCAGGGAGGGGGGGTTCCCACGGAGCCCCGGGGCGAGGAGCGCCCCGCTCCGCCCCAGCAGCCCGTGTCACCTCCGCGCCCAACCCGCCGGGGCAGCGCCCCCCGCCCTTGGCCGGGAGCCGGAGCCGTTTAAAAATTAAAACGCCACCGGCGGGGAGCAAGGAGGGGAGCGGCGGCTCCGGCAGCGGCGGGAGGGCACGGGCGGCTCCCCGTGCGGCACTCACCTGCCGCCGGCTCCTCGCGGGCGGTCCCGCCGGGCGGGCGCGCTGGCACCACACGGCAGGCGAGAGTCAGCGCTGCCGCTGCCCATTACTGCGGCAGCCCCGCCGCCGGCAGCGCCCTGCGGCCGTCCCCGTCCTCCCGCAGCCTCATGGCGAGCACCGCTCCCCCGCCGCTCTCCGCGCCGGCCGGGCAGACAGCGCGGGTCGCAGCTCGCCTCACGCCGCCACCATCGCCCTCCTGCCGGCGCTGCGCCGCGCCTCTCCCCGGCCCGC
>VZUI01044366.1:0-59530 GCA_013401135.1 Cettia cetti | reverse complement strand
AGATTTCCAATCCCTGTGTCCCTGCAGTTCCCCAATCCCTGTGTCCCTGCAGATTTCCAGTCCCTGTGTCCCTGCAGCTCCCCAATCCCTGTGTCCCTGCAGTTCCATAATCCCTGTGTCCCTGCAGCTCCCCAATCCCTGTGTCCCTGCAGATTTCCAATCCCTGTGTCCCTGCAGTTCCCCAATCCCTGTGTCCCTGCAGATTTCCAGTCCCTGTGTCCCTGCAGCTCCCCAATCCCTGTGTCCCTGCAGTTCCATAATCCCTGTGTCCCTGCAGCTCCCCAATCCCTGTGTCCCTGCAGATTTCCAATCCCTGTGTCCCTGCAGTTCCCCAATCCCTGTGTCCCTGCAGATTTCCAGTCCCTGTGTCCCTGCAGATTTCCAGTCCCTGTGTCCCTGCAGCTCCCATGAGGGACAAAGGCTGCAGTTTCCAGGCCCAGGATGGGCAGGGATGTGCAAACACAGGCAGTGCTCAGTGCTGACTGCTCTCCTTGCTTCACTCAGCTGCCTGAAGCCTGGAAACCAGTCCAGCCTGTTCCAGTCCCCTCCCTCGACTGGTTCCTGGCCTTCAGTGCATCAGAGATGGGCTCTTTCCTACTGGGACTGGAAAATGATTCATCCTCCAGCGCAGGAATGCAACCCTGGAGGCATCTTTGGAGGCCTCTCCCAAAATCCTCCTCTGGAGCTGGATTTCTGTATGGAAGGAATGTGGTCTGGAAAAGTCCTCCCCAGTAAATCTCTGAGCAAAGAGGAGTCGAGTCCCACTCTCATTCTGATCCTCAGCCTCATCCAGATCCTTGCTGAGGAGAGAAAACATCCTAAACCCAAGAGTGGGTGCAGCAGAGCTGCCCCAAGGGCCAGGAGTCCTGCTCAGGTGTGATGCCCTGCCCTTCCCCAGTGCCACCCTCCTCCTCCTCCTCCTCCTCCTCCTCCTCCTCCTTGTTTGCCAAGGGAGCGATGTCTCTGTCTGCAGGCCATGGGAGGGCCCCGTGCCAGGGCACATCGATGCCACCACGTGCATGGTGCTGTCACTGGAGCCATCCCTGCCTGTCCCCAGGGGGGTTTGGTGAGCAGGGAGGTTGCCTGCTGTGCTGAGCTGTGCTGAGCTGTGCTGAGCTGAGCTGTGCTGTGCTGTGCTGAGCTGAGCTGTGCTGTGCTGGGTGCTGGTGTCCCTCTGCCCCACTGAGTAATGTGCTTAATCCCAATCAAACCAGCCCTGGCCGTAAAGGGAGGCAAGATCTGCAACTTCTGCTTTCCCCTGGTGCCAAAAATAGGTGAGACAACACTGCCTTTTGCAGGATGAGCTCTTTGGGTGAGTGCTGCTGTTCAGAAGAGCCTGGAAAAGTAGGAAGGAGGCACAAGAATCCAGCCAATTCCTGTTGGGGAGTGGCACAGGGATATCCCAAGAACAACCTCTTGCTCCTATTAGGAGTCCCGTCCCTCCTCCAGGGAAGTAACCTGAGCTTCATGCAAGGTGTTCACACACAGTAACCAGAACTTCCTGGGAAAAGGGCTCAGCTGAGCTCTGAGCCAGTGCTGGGCAGTGTCCCTGTGAATATCCCAGTTATCCTCAGGGAATAACCCCAAAAGGATCCTGGGAAGCACTGGGTGTATCAGCCTTGTTGCAATGAAAATTAGAGGGTTTCAGGCAGCAGTGCTGCCCCTCAGCAGCCTGTCAGGCACCCATTCCTTGTTGGCACCCAGGACTGTGGCTGGCTTTTTAACAGCTCACACAGCCCAGCAGGAGCTGTGGCCCAGAGGGGACACAGGAGCTGGGGGTTCAGCTCTGGCTTGGACTCTATGGAGATCATTTCTGATAAGAGAGCTTATATACAGCTTATCTATAGACTGTGATGTTGCCTAAAAACCTCTGCTTGAATTCTTCACTCATTGAAAAGCTGTAATAACACGAATCAGACTTGCACCTTATCTTGGGGGTATGGTTTGGGGGGTGAACGTGGTAGTGCTGCGTTAATGGTTGGACTTGATCTTAGAAGCCTTTTCCAGCCTTAACTGGAACTGGAACTTATCTCCCATTTTTGAGAAGTTCTGTGGGTCCCAGCTAATCCAGCTGGCTCCAGCCCACCCAGTTTGTGACCCTTGAGCTGATGCACAAGGAGGAGGTGGAGGTGATGTGCACTAGTGCATGGGGAGGGGTGCCAGGCAGCTGGCAGCGTGCCTGCTGTCCATCCCCCAGCTGAACCCAGGCTCTGAGGGGCATCAGCACCTCTCCTGTTGGCAGCAGGGGTGGCAGAGCTCCTCCCAGCAGCCTGACATGGGGGAAACGGGCCAAGAAGGACACCAGGCACAGAGAGTGACTGCGCCCTTTGGGGACTGCACCAAGCAGGGAGGGGTGACTGCAGGAGGGTGGCACTTTCCCAGCCTTTAGGGGTGGTGGGTGGATTTCTGCTGCTCCTTCCTGGTTGGCACAGGCAGGGCTGCATTCCTGCAGACAATGGCTCTGCCTGGGCAGTCCCAGCCCGGGGCAGTCCCAGCCCTGGCCACCCGCTGTCCCCCGGCCATGCAGGCACAGCCTCGGCTCTGCCTGCAGGTTCCTGGGATCAGGAGCTTCCAGGGTTTGTCCTCACACTCCTGCATCTCCTCAGAGCTGGATTCATGAACTCTGTTTAGCAGATGTGAAAAAGAGGAGTGATGAACTCAGCTCAGCTGTCAGACTACCTGTCCTGGAGAAATCTTTGCTCTGTTTTGGGGAACAAACCCAAAGATCCCTAAGAAAAATCCAGGCTCTTTCCCAGGGCACAATTCTCAGCTGACACAGGACAAGGACATCCCCTACGCTCTCCAGACTGGCACCACAGACTGGCAGCTGCTGTGATCCTAACAGCTTCATGGGAGAGGCTGGTGAGCCCTGGTAAAGCCAAATCTCACCAGGGATTCAGGATTTCATCTCCCATCCCATACCCCAGCCCACGGCGACTTTCTGTACTCACACGTGCAGCCTGGTCACTGAAATGAGACGGGTTAAAATTTAAGTTTGCAAGGGAGGGTGGAGTTGTTTTGTGGGCACTTGGGTATGGTCACCAACAGGAGCAACCAGGTTTCCCACAGTTGTGAAAACCTCTGGTCTGCCTGAGGAAAAAAGGAAATAAGGTGAAAAGGAAATAAACGGTGAGGGTGAGAGCTCCAGCTGCCTTCAACCAGCAAAGCTGGTATGTTCCACAGCTACCTCAGCTTCCAGTGATCCTGACCCACAGTAAAACCATTGGGATTAAAACCCAGTTGGATTACTGAGTGCTAAAGGAGCAGCCTGTACCCTGCAGGGGAGAAACCCAGGCTACCTCTCCTGCAGGGTGGGGGTGAGCTGTGGGGAAACTGAGCCAACTTTCTGGTTCCTGCATGGACATCCTATGTAATCTTGTCCAAAAGGCATAAATAACCTCTGTTTGCCTCAGATCCATGTTAGAAGGTATTAATCCCTCATCTTGCTTGCTTGTGGTGTGATTCCCATGAAAGGACAGCTCCAAGGAACCTGAACCTCCAGGGCTGTCACAAGTGATTTCCTCCTCCCCAGGATGCCATGGGGTGACCTTTGTCAGGCTCACACACCCATTAACCAGCAGCAGGGCTGAGCCTCCCCTGCCTGTGAAATGTCTCCTTTCTGCTGGATTCAGCTGACGCTGGAAATGGCAGAGGCTCTGCTTGATGACCCTGACCAAAGTGTGCTGGAATTTGCTGGGTTTCATAAGGTTTTCATTAGGGCTGCGAGAGAGCCTCTGAGGTTTTGTGAAAAACCTCATAAACTATCTGTACAGCAATTTTCAAAACTGCTCTCTTTGTAGGGGTGTTTGATTTTACTGATCCACTCTGCTTTTTTTCTTCCTCTCTCACTGTCTCCCTCTTCAAGGTGTACAGGCTGCTCTAAGGGAAACATCTGATCCATACTATGGCTGAAAGGGTGATCAGGCATTGGCCACCATTGCCCAGGGAAGTGGTGGAATCACCATCCCTGGAAGTGCTCAGAACCACTCAGATGTGGCACTTGGGGACAGGGTTTGCTGGAGGACCTGGCAGTGCTGGGTGAATGGATGGACTCAATTATCTCAGAGGTCTTTTCCAACCTTAATGATTCTGTGGCTGAGGGACAGGGTGGTGACAGGAAGGAGGAGGTTGGGTACCAAGTTGCCAGGCTTGTGTTTGGGTGATGTGGGTTTGTTTCTGCCCTTATTACCCAGTTCCTGCCAGTGGTCCTGGTTGGAAAACCTCTGTGCTCCCTCCCTGCTATCATCCCTATCAGGGCAAGCAATAATCCCTGCTACCTTCTTAAAACAGACATGGGACTGGAAAACATCTCAGTGCAAGGCTCCCACAATGCCTTTCCTGGGATTAAGTCCAGGATTTAAGATCTCTACAAGATTGTAATTTAATATCAAGGATCAGCAGCTGATAGTCCAAATGGCTCAGCCAGTTGTGGCTTGTGTAAAACTGAGAGAAACACTCAGGAACAGGAGCAGCACACCTTTGTTTTCCTGCCAGGGTTACTCTGTGAAGCTGACATGAAACTCACCCGTCATACTCTATCTCTTTCCCCAAAGGCTCAGCTCCTGCTGAGTCTTCACTGCCACCAAGCACTTCCCTAAAGCTTCCTGGCATTCTGGAAAAGCAGGCTCATTTTCTGCAGTAGCAAACCTAAGTTTTCCTAGCACAAACCTCATCCATCTTTGCAGATAGTGAGACAACCCAAAGAACATCTTGTGCCCACCAGCATTAGGAGCAGGGTTTGACAGCAACAAGGGCGTCTTTGATTTGGGTGCTTCTGGAAGTTTCCCCAGATAAAACAACGGTCTGAAGGCATCCAGATCTGGCCTGGGGCCCCTGTGCTGCATTCCTCCTGAGGCTGGAAGGCAGCCAGGGCTGCCACGTCATGGTCCCACCTGGGCTATCCTGTTTTCTCAGTGCACCTGCTAATTCCTGGCAGCTGCGGGCGAGATTAAACGGGGAGAGGTGCAGAGAGGCCACACCCGCAGAGCACACAGGCAGGGACAGCTGCCCCTCCTCTGTCACCTCCCGTGCCCCCAGGGAGCTGCAAATCAACCTCCTGCAAGGGGAGGGCAGCTCTTCCTCTCCAACACAGGAGTTGCTCACCAGCAGAAGTCTGGAATAAACCTCCCCCCCAAAGACTGGGAGAATGTAATTCACCCAAATGTAATTTTGGAAAACACGCTGCTGTGCATCCCTCTGCAAAACCTCCAGCCAGAGCTCCCAGGGACAGACCAAGGGACATGACACAGCCATTCCATCAGTTTTGTTGTAGTTATACTCACTGAGGTATTTCTCCTGGCTAGCAGAGACTTAGAGTTGTGCATCCCACCTTCAAGGATGGGTTATAGACATTTTAGGTTGTAGGAGAGGGTTCAAGACTGACCAGAAGCCCTGTCAGACCTTGCTGTCAATGCTGCAAGAAGTCACCACCATTGTGTCTGTCTCAGGAGGGTTCTTTTGCCCATCAGCCTGAGGACACATGAGCCCCATATCTCCAGTCCACAGCCCAACACAGATGGCTAAAAATGGATTTTGCACTGACATGGCCAAGTAATAAATTGGAGCAACAGCTACAGATTTGCTCAGCCTGCGTGTTGTAACCCCCGTGTCAGAGACTGCTCCTGTCTTAACCTGCTGCAAGCTTCTGGCTCTGGAAGGGTGAACTGCATCTCCAGAGCTCTTGCCAAAGCTCCTCCTGCCCCAAATCAGCATTTACCCTGATGCCCTTGGCTTGCCAAGCCAGGCCTTTCTTCAGAAGGGGCCCATCCTGCCCCTGCCTCCCCAGAGTCTGCAGTTCCAGGGCTCTGTGCACAGCCAGGCCCCAGAGCTGTGCTGGGAGGGCTCCCTAGGAGGATTGGGGCTTCTCTGTGTGCAGGGAGCCACTGACTGACAGGAGGTGGCCAGAGGAGGATTCAACCACTCCCTGTGGCTCCAGAGGTGTGTGACAGCAGGGCTGAGCACTGCAGCACAGCCAGGCTCCTCACCTGAATGCCCAGGCACCTTCTCCTGCCCCAAGATATTCCCACTGCTGCTGTTAACCATTAACCAGCCCCCTGGTCCCTGTCATGGGCTGCTCTGTGCTGCCCTGGCAGATGCTGCCCACAGAGCTCTAGAACAGGATCACAGAATCATTTAGGTTGGAAAAGACCCATAAGATCAAGTCCAGCTGTAAATCCAGCACTGCCAAGGCCACCACTGAACCCTGTCCCCAAGTGCCACATCTATCTTTGAAATCCCTTCAGAGATAGTAACTCCACCACTCCACCACTTCCCTGTTTCAATGCTTGATAACCCTTATGGTGAAGATATTTTTTTTCCTAATATCCAAGCTAAACCTCATTTGGCACAACTTGCAACCATTTCCTCTTTTCTTTTGTTACCTGGGAGAAAAGAGCCAACCCCCAGCTCCTGTCAGGGAGTTGTAGGGAGTGATAAGGTCTCATCTGAGAGATGATCTTGCAGTCAGCACACAAGCATTTGTGTTGCCTTCTCAACTTTTCCCCCACACCCAGGAGCACAGGAGGTGAGGGAGCAGTAGGTTATAACCCAGTCCTCCTCTATCAGATCAGCCTTACATTTGTAAGAGGCACTATGCAGATTTTCACTTTTTTTTTTTTTTTTTTTTTTTTTGGATATCACCATTTTGTAGGGCAGAGAAGTGCCTGAGCAAGGCTACGTGAGGAATGTGCACAGAAATGTCACTTGTTTGGGTTGTGGGTCAAGGAAAGCTCTCCTGAAAGCTGCTCAGAAATTCATGCAGTGCTGTCACTATTACAGGTCAGCATCTTTAACCTCAGACTGATGGGTGAAGTACTGGTGTTTTGAGCAGCCTGTGGTGGGTTTTTTAACTCCTTCCCTTGCTTTTCCAAGGCATGAGGCCCTGCTGTGTTATCTCATCTGCAGGGCTTGGCCCTTCCCTCTTCCTCCCAGAGCTCCATACCCAAAAGCCAGCTGGAAATACCTTTGGAACGTGTCATTTTGCAAACACATCCTTGCCAGAGCCTGTTTCCCCATGCACAATGTCAACCTTGTCCACAGGCACGTGGGATGGTCCAGGCTGAGGCAGATGTTGGGCCATTCTGCTGCCAAACCCTGAGTTTGCAGCTCTGCACTCTTCCTCCCACCAGGGTGGACCTGTGACAATGCTTTCAGTGTCTTGGGCTTGCACTGGGACACTGAAAACAGCCTCATCTGCCCCCTGCATGCATGAATCAAACCACAAGGTCTCTGAGCTCTGGGAATGCCAGGGCAAGGCTTAGGACAAGGACACGAGTGCATCAAGCTGTGCACATGGGAAGCACAGCTGGACAGGGACATCTCAGATCACGTTTCAGCTCTGAAAGTCAGGCTATGCTGTTTTCCACCACCACTGAGTTAAACTGCTTGGAAATAATGTTTTCTGCTCTATAACCCCATGGCATGACCAGAATCAGCAGGAAGCAAAAGTGCCTACAGCTCAGCACTAAATGAGCCCATGTTTTATGATGAAGATCTTCTTTTCCCTTGTCATTGACTGTTCTAAACTGCTTTCCACATATTTCTGCAGAGTTGGGCTCCTTAAAAGCTCAACAGGATAATTTACTGCTTTATTCACTGTGGCACTAATGGAGAGGAGGAGAGGGCAGGCAGCTCAGGCATCACCTGTGTGTGAGCCTGAAGTGAATTAGCAAAGCTGTGGGTAGAGGAATGACAAGCTCCATCCCAGAGCTCAAATTTTTGTAGCCACAGCCATGGAAGTGGCTTGATTTACATCAGCACCAAAAAAGCACCCAGATACACAACTATTAATTACACCCTAGGTTCTGGGGATAATGAGTCCATGTGGCAAAAGGGGAAGGGGAACACAACGTGATTTGGTGCTGATCCTCCAAGATTCCAGGTGTTTTCACCCCACCTTCCAATACCTCCCACCAGATCTGCTGGTGTGTGACCCTTGCTGCTGGGCCAGCAGTGCCCTTGGGGAGGACTCCAAAGATAAAAGCAGACCCTGTTGCAGGTCCCCATCTTCTGAGGACTGGAAGAAACACAAAACATTGTTCCTCTGTCCCCTGCAACAGATGAACACTCTCAGCACGGTGAAATGAAAGAATGAAATGAAAAGAATGAAAAATGAAAGGTGAAGGCTGTTATGGGTTTATGAGCTGTAGCCTGCAGACATAAAGGGAGAAATCACTTGCTAGGAGTTGGTTTTGCATCTTAAACCGTGAAACTGAGGTCTCTGCAGTGATCCTCTCAGAAATGGGCACACCCAGGCTGAATAAGCAGGTCCAGCCCACGCCCTGGTTTGCAGCTCTCTGTGGTTAGTGGCACACTGGTCTGGAGGCAACGTCACTGGGATTTTGGGCATTCTTCCCACTACAGGTCCCTGAGGTCTAAGAGTGATCAGTGGATGAGACCTGTGGGAACTGTGGTTTAAATCTATTCAGGCACCTGGTTTAGCTGGTGAGCTGATTCATGCTTATTTTCAGATTGTGGGGCCTAATCTAGAAAATTAAGGAAGTGACAAGAGAAAAATGTATCCGAAGGGAAGGCCTTGGATAGTTCCCAGTCCTGAGAGGTTGTGTGTAGTCTCCATCCTCAGAGATGTGCAGAGCACAGCTGGACACAGCCCTGGGCCCCCCAAAAGTCTCCATCCTCAGAGATGTGCAGAGCACAGCTGGACACAGCCCTGGTCCCCCAAAAGCAGAGCTGGTGGCTGATGACAAGGTGCCAAGGGGTGTCCTCTCCAGACAGGGATGTCCCCTCCATCAGCAGCGAGCAGCACCATGCCCATGGCAGGCAGGAGCAGCTGGGAAGGCCAGGAGATGGTTTTTCCTCAGGTCATCCCCAGGCAGTGACATCAGGCAGCTCTCAGTGGCTGGGTTATTGCTGCCATCCTTCACAGGTAATTCTTTCCTCAGCAATAAGCTGCAAGAGTCTACACAGGCAGCTTCCTGCTGCTGAAGGTGGCTTGGCAAACACTGCCAGGGCTGTCTGGTTTATCATTACTCTTCTCCTGGGAGGGGAGCCCAGTTAAACACTCCAATGCTCTGTTACATCCCCATTCCAGTCACTAATCCTGACGGCAATCCTCACCCCTGCTCCCCATCGCCCCGGGCTCCTTGCAAGCACAAGGACACCCGGTTCGGCCCTGCAGGGAAGAGCAGGGATCTTCCCCGAGCACTTTTCCCTTTGGAACAGCTTTGCCAAAATTCGGGACAGTCAGAGCCAGCGACTGGAGCTGGAACTCTTCGGCCCCTGAGCAGCAACCGCACCTTGCTTTGTCCCGCAGAGGCCGAGAAAAGGGCGGAAAAAAAAAATAAAATAAAATCCCTCCTGTGCCCTCCTAAACCTGGACAAAACAGGTTTTCAATGAAAGCAGCACTTAATCATTATTCAGTGCATTCAGAGCGGTGGATATTTGATGCAAACAGAGAGTTGGTTGAAACTCTCCCGTACCGGCTCCCTCTTTGTCCCTCCGTGAGCCTGGGAATGGGTGTGATCTCCGGGTAGGAGTGTCTCTGCGGTTAAGTAGAGGATTGAATTACCGAACAGTGCTGTTCCCGAGCTGACAAGGTAGCAGGAGAGTGAACAAAAGTGTCCTGGAACTCGGCGAAGAGGAGAAAAGGCGCTGGGCTTGGCGGAGAAGAGACACCTGCGAGGACGCTTTGCAGCAAGGTAAGCAGCCTCCCTGCATCCCACCAGCTTTAATAAGGCCACAAGTGTTTAATGACTTTTGTTGTGTGGGATAGCAAAAAACAAACAAAAATTTAATATGCTTCATACTTAAAAAAAAAAAAATCCTCCCCTATTGCAAGTGTCTACTGAAAGGAGCCCACCCTGATTTACATCGTTTGGGGCTGGAAGGAGCAGCTCTGAGCTTGCCAAGAACCCGTCTGGGCTCCGTATCAGCTCCGAGGACACATCTTTCCCTTCAGCTCTCTCCCTGCACAGACTGGCTTTGATTTCGTGCAGCCACCAATTAACAGCGCTTTCTTTGGGCCTGGATTTTGTGTTTTGCTGCCGCGGGGATTTGCCGAAAACTCGCTGCCTTTGCAGTTACGGGTGCAGGCAGCCACAGAAAGTCTTCGGAAGTTCTCATCGATGGGTTTTATTGTCATCTGATCGACAGATTGCTAATGGCCGAGCTGCTGGGCTGCTCTGCTCTGTAAATAGAATGTTTTCTCATCCTGCTCTTTTGAGATGCGAGTTGCACTGAGGTAAAATTGAGTTGTAATGGAGTTGAGCTGCAGGCTCACTTGCCAGTATTTTTCTTAGGCGTGCCTATTAGGAACATAAATATTTAACACAAAGGAGAGCTGATATGAATTAGCATCTGTGGGAGGTTTGCGCTTATTCAAGGCTGCCCTAACGCAGATGTAAACAAGTGTTACAGCAGCTGAAGCAAACTGGCCCCGCCAGAGCAGCACTTAGATGGTGAATCATCCAGGTGCTTTTTACACACCGCAGCTAAATGGGCTGATTAGAGCCTGCAAAGTAGAGATTAGACAATCGCGGGGCACTGGCTTTCCTCTTCCCTGGGTTTTACCGTTCCCCCGGGGTGCCAGGTGGAAGGCAGTGCAAGGACGGGCAGATCAGAAAAAAACCCCTATAACTGCCTCCCCTCACTTTCCTCCTGGCAGAGCCAGGTGAGCCTCCCCTCCTCCTCCTCCTCCCTGCAGAAGAAGGGTGCCTTTATCCTCCTCCAGCTCCCTTCTCACCGGCAGACACGGTCTCATGATGCTTTTTCCCAGGCAGGACTTTGAGGTTGCCAAGGTCCCCCAGCTGGGAGCAAAGGTTTTGTGCCATGGCTGTGAGCAGTGTCACCCTGGTCTCCTGGATCTTGGGGCTTCTGCTTAGGTTGAGTCAATAAATCCCTGCTCTTGCATGGCCAGGGATGCTGAGGACGTTCGTGGTGTCTCCTGGTCTTTTCCATGGAGCTGTGCAAGTTTTTCTGGATTTTGAGTATGGAAGTTGTTACCTTTTCTGTTATGGATCATCCATCCTGTGGTGATCCATCCCCAGCCGAGGAAGAGGCTGGCTTGGACACCTGCACCATGCTTGGAAATGTGCTGGGGCTCTGCTGTGTGCTGGGCACATCCTGCTGGACTGAAAGCCTTCCCACAGAGTTAAATACCTGCTGACCCACTTGGAAGGCAGAGCTCTGAAATGTTCAGTGCAGTGAAGGGAGCTCAGGGCACAGCCAAAGCCTTGGTGTTACCCGCCCCAGCTGCATTCCTGTCACCCCTGGGGAACACTTGTGCCACCACTGACCCTCCTCAGGGTCCCTCCTTCATGGCATTTTTGTGTCAGCCTTCTGAGGTCCTCTCTGGACTGACACAAGCCACAGGTTGGGCTTTCCATGTGTGAAAGGTCCATCTGCCCAAGGAAGGACTCCAGTGTGGCCACAGCACACCCAAAATATCTCCAGCCCTTTGTTTATTCATGGATGTTCCTCAGCTTCTGTTGTCCCCTCAGAGGAACAGATCCTTCAGTCACAAGGGGAAACACTCCCACAACTCATTAAAACCTCTCCTCTCATGAGCTCTCTCTGTATATAATACAACCCTGGAAATGGGCCTAATTAGGGTTTATCCTGGATGATGATAAATTTCTACTGTATTCCCAGCCATTCTGGATGTGAAAGGGATGCAGAAAGGATTGAATATTATAATTAAAATCTTTTGGCCCCTCTCACTCTGAAAAGTCCAGGCATCAGGTGATGTGCATCCAATTCAGTTGCCTTGATTTCCAGGGATCTCTGCTTGTAACACAAACCCTCTCATTTGTTATCTGTCTTTATCTGAGCCTCTCCAGGCTTATCTGAGGCAGTGCTGGGTACAGTAAGAGTGGAACTTGTTATTACCTTATATCCACGTCAGGGATGTGGCACGTGGGGGATGTTAAATTGCATGGTTGGGCTCCATCCTGGGCAGTTCCTGTGGAAGGAGCTATTCAGAGCAGTCTGCCTCTTCTACCTAAAAATGTCCTGTTGCCATGCCCTGGGATGAAAGGAGAGCTTTGTGCCTGGCCCTTTATTTTAAACTGCTCTTACAAAAACAGCTGCTCAGGGTAGGAAACGGGCAGTGCTGGAAATCATGTTCTTTTTTGGGTTAGAGAGACTATCTGGGTACCCATCTTTCCTTTGGGAGTGTGCTAGAGCCTGAATTACTGCCCTTTGTTGCTATCCCACCCATCCCAGGCTTTCAGATGCCTTGTTCCCTTCCTGGTGCTCAGACAAAAAACCCATTGGCAGCTCCAGGTGAAAAAGGTTGTCCAGGATGAGTGACTCTGCCTAAAGCTGTTTGTGCAGTGTTTTCAGGGATGTTTGATTCCCCTGCCTTTGTGCAGGTGACGTGCTGCTCTTGCTGCTTCCATTTCTGCCCAGAGAAGCTGAGTGGCCCCTCCAAAGTCCCAGGAGAAGCAGGAGCAGCCTCACAGCTCCCTCGGGGCTGGGAGGGCTGGATGGCAGTGCCAAACACACCAGGGCTGTGGTGGGAGCACAAGCCTGGAGGGTAGCACTGCCTGGGTGATGCTACCACAGAGGTGTGTGGTGCTGCTGTTCCACTGGGAGGAGATCCTGGGGAGGGCTGGCTCTGTTTCCAGGACCTTAAAGCTCAGAAAAAGCAACTCACAGCCTGGCTCAGCACCCATCCCAGTGGAAGCTTGGGGTGGGTTAATTGGTCCCCTTTTGTTTTGACACAGGTCACTCACAAGGGATGAGCTTCCCATTGCTGCTTGAGAAATAAAACTTCCCCCTGAATGAACCTTTTACATCTCACTGGGCCAGAGATGGAAGTGCAGAGTAACCCACAGAGCACCTGCTTAGGTTCAGGGCTTTCCATTTGCAATCCAAAATGGAAACCTGTTTGGGTTTTGTTTGTTTCTTTGTTGGGTTTTTTAGATTATTTTGTTGTTGTTGTTTTGGGGGTTTTTGTTTGTTTTTTGGCTTTGTTTGGTTTTTTGGGGGTTTTTTGGTTGGTTGGTTTTGGTTTGGTTTGGTTTTTTTAATGGAAGTCCTGGGTTTCTTATCCCAAGCTTGATGTCGTGCTTGCAGGTCTGAACTGGGACAAAACTGAAACAATCCCTTCTTTCTAGTACTTAATATTAATCTTGCCACTTTCCACTGGAAGCCAGTGCTCTGAACCTGTTCTCCAGCCGGTCTGAGTGGAGGCAAAGCATCTCCCCTGCTCCATCACCACCAAAAAAAGGTCCTGAGGGCAAGGGCTTTTTCAACTGCACTCATTAAACTGTGCACCAGGGAGAAGCTGCTCTTTGTCTGGCACTCATACACGTGTGTGAATTCTTACAATAAATGTAAAATTCCCAACTCTTAGACTTGTTTTTTGAGAAGGATGGGCCAGGTGGGCGCTGGCACTTGGGTTTAAAGGAGGTTTTATTTATGGTATTGGTCTCAGTTCATGCTGGCAGAATCTTGGGGCACAGTGGATGGGGCTGAGCCCCCACACTCTGGGAGAGTCGGAGGGGAAGTGTGGCAAGCTGGGCTCTCTGTTGGCCCAAGGGAACAGCAAGTCCCTCCTGTCCAAGATTCACTGGATCTGCCCTAGAGCCAACACCAGGATGAGGGGAACCACCCAAGGGAAGCCCTCCTCAGACCTGTGCAGCTGAAACTGAGAGGCCCAAGAGAAGATGAATAAATCCCAGTCTCCAACCCCCCTCCTCCCCTTCCTCCAGGCTCTGCATAGAAAGCTGTGGCCTTTTCCTCAGTTTCAGCTGCAATTTTTTTTTTATTAGTTTTTTTCAGTTTTTCTCATTCCTGCAAGCTTTTGAAGAGCAGGTGCTCCCCAGGACACTGTTGCACAGGTGAACAAATGCACTTTCTCTCTTCCCTGATGTCTCAGCTCTGGTTTTATTTAACCTGCAGCCATGGGGTTAAATCATGCTCTGTTAAAATGCTGATGTGGAAGAGGATGGTAACTTTTTGGTGGAGGTGGTGAGTAATTAGAAGTCAGTTAAAACCTGAACCACTTGCCTGGAAACCAGGAAGAGGAATTAAAATGGCTTTGCTTTCCTTCTGCGTGCTCCTCCTGCCCTCGCCGTGGCGTGGAGCCCTGCCTTTGGATGCAGTGCTGGTCCTGAGCCAGGAATCTCTCCCTTTCAGCAGAGGAGAAAGAACTAAAAGAAAGGAGAGATTTGTTCCTGATGAATTGGCAAGCTACCTGCTCACCTTTCCCTCGGGATGGCTGCGTGCTGCTGCTGACTCAAAACCCCCACGGAGAGGGGCTGGAGGTGCAATGGATACCTCTGAAGTAGGTGTGCACCAAGCTGAAATTTATTATTTGACAAAAATGCACCTGGCACCACACCAGCGCAATGCTGGTGCAGGGGGATTGTAGGCAGAAGGTTTTTAACAGCTTCTTGTGCCTGTTTTGTTCTCGTGGATCTTCAGAGAGGTGGGTTTGCACAGCAAGTTGGTTATCAGTCACAGGGGCTGATCTCAGGGACAGCTTCCTGCAGCTCAGCCTCTGCTGCTGCTTAGAAAAGTTTTGAGTCTTTTAGGGCTGCCCTCAGCCTGCAGAGATCCTGCCTGCCTGGAAGAGCCTCCTGCTTTCAAAGGCACGCAGGGGAAGAAGGACTTTCTGGGAAAGAATTCAGCCAGGAGCTGTGTGGGTGCTCTGACCTTCTCTGTAGGACACCGAGCCCAGGTCTGCCAGCCCCACCTTCAGCCAAGTGGCTCTGCCTTTTCCAGAGCCAGTCACTGCTGAGCTCTGGGCTCCACATCCAGCCTGGTGAATGTGGAAACTCAGACCCCATGACTTGGGAGCTCTGGCTGAAGTCAAAGTTCTGATTTAATTGTCAGTGCATTGTTCCTGCCTTGTGAGCAGTTTGCTGGGACAATGCAGCTCCATGGTTCCCAGGACAAGCAGTCAGCTGGTAAAATTTTAGAGGGAGGACTCAGAAATAGCAGCAGTTTGGGGGAAAAAGAATCTGCTGTTACAAATCAGTTTCCCAAGACCATCTGCTTAAAGATCAGGCTGCTGGAACACCAGCAGCAGTGAGATGAACAGAGGGGAACAAGGGGGATCATGAGGAGCAGTGTGGAGAGATGAGCAGTATTTCCTGGATGGAGTGAGGTGTTGAGCTGGAATTTATGGCAGGTAGAAATGCAGCTGCAGGGACTGGTCAAAGTCACAGGAGATAAATCATGAGATGCCTTCCCTTCTAAATCAGATGTCCTCTGAGGGATTCAGAGAGGGAGGTGAGATACAGACTGAGGGCTAGTGCAACTGGGAAGGTGGTTATTTCCCAGAAACCTCATATTTCCTTGTGCTTTTTGCTTTTATGTTAGGAACAATGGAAGGACTGGAGGATTAGTGCAAAGTCCATCCTCACAAGGAGCTGAAAGGTGAAGCTCACAGCCTCAGTGGTTTTCTGGGAATGATCAAGTATCAGCTACTTAGTCTGAGATGCTAGAAATGGCCAGGAGGTGAAGGCACACTAAGCCAGAGGTCTGTTTCTTGTAAGTCCTGGGATGGTGGTTGGAGATGGGATAAATTTCCAGGATTCAACAGACAGAGCAATTGGGTCCAGGAAACATTGGTCAGCTTTTTTTCAGACAGGGCAAAATGGTTATTGCTCTTTCAGAGCCTGAGAAACTCCTTGGCTAGGTGAATCCAGGTTTCTGCAGCCTTTAAATTTACTGAATAGAGAATTCAAAACCTCTCCTGGGCTGTAGAGCACTTACAGTTTGAGAGGCCATCATTAACATTAAACCATCTCTTCATCCCAGGCTCTTATATCCTCACATTAACCCTGTACAGGCTCAGCATCCCCAGCTCACCAGCAAAGAACAGAAAATATCAGTCACACCAGAAACACCTGTGGTGTGGTGATCCCTGGCAGCCCTTCATGGAAAAAGGGGAAAACCTGCCCCACTTAAATCACAGAAGTCCTCTCTTATCTCCAGAGCCACTGACCCTGAGGAGAGGAGCACAATCTCAGTTCACCCCATCCAGTGCCCCATCTCAGGTTTTGATCCAGCTCTACTGAAGTCTAGAAAAGCCCTTCAAACCATTTCAAGGTCCCTCCTGATGATTTTGTGGCATGGACAGGGGTTCTTTTCTGACCAGTGGAGGTGGCTGAAGCAGGAGGGCCAACCCATGTGTTTTCCTTGTTGCCAAACCCTTGGGAAGGAGCAGCTTGCTGGAAGTGCAGCACCTGAGCAGCCCTCAGGCCACAGGGCCCCAGGAGCTGAGCCCAGAGAGCACAGCCACTCACCCCTCTCATTTCAAAGACATTAAGTAAAGCCAAGGCTGCCAGCTTCCCTAATAAGCTGTTCCAATGTTTAATTGCCCACCCTGATCAGAAATAGCATCTTATTTCAAGGCCTGCTTTACGTAATTTTAGCTGCCAGGCAACAGCTCTTTCCAAGAAGGCTGAAGTGCTCTCTGTGGTCACCCAGGCGTGTCTGGGCAGAGCCCTGTCCTTGGCTTGAGGGCCACTCTGAGCTCCTGAACCTGGACCTGGCAGGACTTGGAGCAGGAGGATGAGCTGAGCTGTGCTTTTTCCTCTTTTCCCATCCCCACAATACATATCCTGTTCCCTGCCCTCATCACCGTGCTCCAGCACATCCAGCATGGGCTGGAGGAAGGTCTTGCAGCTCTGACTGTGTGACAACATGAGAGAGAAGACCCCACCCATGATTTTCCTGCTTTTTCTCCTCTTGCAACAGAGGAATAAAAGACAGCTTACCCAGGCTGAGCACTGAACTTCTGGACAGCCACTCAGTAGGGACAGTCATGTCAGCTGTTCCTGAGCTGTGGCTGGTGAGCCACATGAGGGAACTCCAGTGTTGAATTTCACTCCTCTGGGCAAAAGAAGAGTTAACCACTGTTCTCTCAGCAAACAAAAAATGGCACCTACTTGGGCCCAGATGCCCAACTATAGTGGAGACAATGAAAGCAATTCAACAGCCCCTGGTTTACCTCATCTAATGCCAGTCCAAGTATTCCCAATAATTAGGCCTTTCAGCCTGGAAAGGCTGGAGCCACAGCTGCTTCCTATTTTCCCAAAGCTGTACAGAGCATTAGTCATTTCACTGGGGTTTTTTATTACCGTGACTACAGCCCAGTAAGCACGGGCCAAAACCCAGGCAAGCCAAAGCAGCCTGAATTCAGAGTGTGCTTCAGGAGTTTGAAAAGTTCCCCTGTCCTCTTTCTGAGTCCTGGCTTTTCCTCCCCAACCAAACAGCCCAAGGCTGCCTGGAGAAATGTCCTGCTGGGTCTGGGTTCCCCACCTGGACTGAGCTGACCCAAAGGGAGCAGTGAGTGCTGGCACTTCCACCCCAGCTATTAATCATTAACCAGCCTTGGGAGTGACCTTGACACTTAATTAGCCATGTAGTCCTTCCTGAAGGCAAAGCTTTTCCCCACGCTGTGCTGGTAGGAGAGGGGATGAGGGTTGGGTTTAGCAAGCAGGAGTGTTTCTGTGATTTTGGGAGGGCAGGAAGGGCAGTGGGTGCAAGGGAGACCCATCTGCCTTCACCCAGCAGCTTTGTCACCTGGATTGTGACAGGAGAAGCTTTGGGTTTAGCTCTGGAGGCTCCAGGTGCCCCTGGCTGTAACATCCAGTCAAGGGCCAGCCACTGACATT
Source organism: Cettia cetti (assembly GCA_013401135.1). Taxonomy (NCBI): domain Eukaryota; kingdom Metazoa; phylum Chordata; class Aves; order Passeriformes; family Sylviidae; genus Cettia; species Cettia cetti. The sequence goes on along the minus strand of VZUI01044366.1, from coordinate 41,938 downwards.
TGGTTTCCAGGTTCTCTGCCCTCAGCCAAGAGCAGCATGTGATCTTTGCAGTTTAATTTATAGCACCTTAACCGAGGGGTGACGACCCAGCAGAGCAGCTCCAAGCCAGAAGCTGCCCTGGCTGTGCAGTGGCCACCTCTCAGCCCACATTCATGGGCTGAACTTTTCTCCTCTTCCCATGGAGAGAGGAAGATTTATGTGGGGGCAGAGACATGAGCTACAGCTGCTTCTCTCCTCCCTTCACAGGTAAAGCTGTGCCTGCCCAAGGAAGCAAATCCATCCCCATGACCAGTGATTTTCCCTGGTGAATTCCTGCCCCAGAGGCAGTTGACTCACACTGCTTGGCAATTTGCATTTCACCTAATCCTGAGCAAAACTGGTTTGACTGAGATAAGGACTGCCCCAGACACTGCTGTTGAAACCCCACAATGAACAGTCTTTACATCCTTTCTTCTTCTTCTTCTTTTTAAATTCTAAAAGTTTCTGCCCTTGATGATTTCAGGACAGATGGGAAGATTTCAGTCCATAAATACCAGATTTCATGTCTGGACAGGAATTGAATTATGGGATCATCTGATTAAAACCCTGCATTAAATCATTAATGAAATGAGCTGTCTGATTATATTGGTCATATTCCTATTATTTCAACTTGGCCATCGGCCGAAAGAAGCTGGAAAGTCCAAAGCAGCAGACAGCCTTGTCTGTGATTCACACTCCCCCAGCTAAAGCACTCAGGAGGAAGGGAGGGACACCATTTCTCAGAAAAGCTGGGGGCCAGCACTAATTTTGAGGTTTCAGATGGAGAAAAGATCCCCAGGAGCAAAGGAAATCCGAGACCCTCATTTTTAGCCGCATATGTTTGATTGGGAATCTGTGGAGCACTGCTGGCTCTCAGAGGGTTCTGTCCCACACAACTGCCTGTGGTCAGAGGAATCTCAGCATCCTTTGGGTTAATTTTCCTGGGAGAGGTTGAGATGCTGGGAGAAGCAGGGATCCAGCTGTGTCACAGCTGGCCAGCTGCTGGTTTCCTGAGCTGTTAGCAGGAGAGCAAGATGCCCGCTGCCTTCCACAGGGAGAAGTGTCAGCAGCACTAAAAAAATTCACTGCCCTCAAATATAAATGTCTTTACTGGCTTTGTTTTCAGGTTCTTCCTGTTTTGATGCTGGAAGGAAAAACCCCTAAATAAATTTAAAAGATGGCTGAGGGAGGGAGGCTTCACTTGTTTGTTGTTGGTTTTTTTTGTTTGTTTGTTTGTTTTGGTTTTTTTTTACAGGGACCTTTTGAGTGTAATATTAAAATAAAGGAGAGGTTTTTTGGCTAAAGATTTGAACTAATACCATGTTTTTGTATTTAGTTCCTGATGGCCCTGTACTCCAGGGCTGTAGGTGAGTCAGGACACCATTTAGAACAGTGTCTGTCTCCTCTGTGGACACGGAAATGTCTTCCTGGATCTGCCTTTTAATCTGCGTGGGTGTCAATCACCTTTCTGGGAATTGAAGTGAAAAATGTCTTTTTTTGTCCTTGCTGTTGCTCTTCCTGCCTGGAAGCTGTCTGAAGGACCTGAGAGGGAGCTGAAGCTCACTGAATGTGCTCCTGAGGCCACATGGACTCAGTCTCCAACAGTCCTTCTGTGTTCAGGAAGGAATGAGCCCTTCTGCCTCCTGCTGCTGAGCACTGCCAGACTCTGCCTGCTCAGGTGGCAGAGAGGTGCTGGGGCTGGGCTCTAAACACCCCAGGAGACAGCTGCATCTCCCTACTGCCTGAGCAGGGAGCCAGGGTCTGGCAGCTGTGGGAGGTCTGCATGGACCAACCTTCCTGCCCCTGGCAGTGTTTTTTGTGCTGTTACTTAGTGTGCAAACTCTTCAGGGTGACCAACACTTGTTACAACTTGGTGGTGTCACATGCAGCACCTGAAAACACCAGCAATAAACACCTTCAGGTGGGGATCACATCTCTGTTCTCCCCCTGCTGCAGAAGAACAGTGAGCTGTGTTCTCTCTGGAGGCTGGGCCTGGCTTTGTGAGCAGGACTGGCTCGTGGGGAAAGGCTGATGTGGGTTGTGCCCCTGCCCTGTCCCGTGGCTGCTGCAGCAGAGCCAGCTCTGATAGGATGAAACTCCACGTTTTTATGTACATTGCTTTGGAATTTCACTTGCTTCAGGAAGTTGCCCTGTAAACAAGCTGGGTTCAGAAGTTGTTTCTTGGGCAAAAACCTCAGCAGTAGGAACAGGGAGCATAGCTAAGGATAGTCCCTTTTTTCCTCCCCACAACTGGTAGATATGATAGAGGATGGATGGGAGACCTCCACCCACCAGAGGGGCAGCTGAAGACACAAAAACCATCTCAAATATTCTCAGACACCTTTGTGTGAGCAACCTGAAACCTGCCTCTTCCCTTGCAGGCAGCAGAGTTTAGGAAGATGCTGGGATTTGTGTAAAATAGACATTCTGGTTATTGATTGGATCACCCTGTGTGCTCTGCTGTGCCTGCATGGAGCTGGGAGCCTGCTGCCCTGACACACCTGTCTCACTTTAGACTGAATATTGGCCTGAAGTAGAAGGGCTTCATTCCTTGGGCTCCCAGTGCCCCAAGGCCAGGAGACCTGACCTGACCTGACCTGACCTGACCTGACCTGACCCCCAGTGCCTGGCCCAGGAGGGCTCAGGACTCCTGGAGGTCCCCTCCTGTCTCCTCCACCCCTCCTGCCATGGTGGGAGCAAACCAGTCCTGATGTCAGGTCCAACAGCCCAGTGCATCCTTTGCACCTGTTCAAATCCAGGGAAAATAATCCCCCACCCAAGCAGCAGTGTCCTGTCCAGTGTTTGCTGGGCTGTGAGCCTACACTTTGCTTGGCCCTTCATGATCATGGGCAGCCTGGGATGGGGGTTCATCCCACCTAACTGTCAGCAGCAAAGAGACAGAGACACTTCCAAGTGTGGATTTTCTGTATTAAACCTGCTCTGATGGCAAGAGGAACCCAGCTGACCAGCACACTCACTGTTGCATCTGATTCTATAATTATTTTGGGTTTTCTTCTTCCTTTGCCTTCCAGCTCAGACTGCAGGATGGCAGATGGTGACACAAATCTCCCAACCATCGAGAGAAAGCTGGGACTGCAGATTTGGGGCATAGAGGTAAGACAAGAGTGATGGCACATGTCCTCTGTCACAGTCATGTCACATGTCCTGTGCACATCTGTGTGTTTATGTTTCAAGGAAGATGAATTCTTGCAGTAATCTGTGTGGGAAAAGAGGGTCCTACAGATAAGATACAGTGGGAAACAGACTCAGTATTTCCCCATGAAGTGTTCAACATGTTATTGTTTTGGTTTCCTACTCTGTAAAACAGAGGAGATAACATTTACTAAGGAAACAGGAATGTGGTGGGACTGAAATCATTCCTACAGCACTGGAGGCTTTTCTCACCCCTTTTTGGAATCAAGGCAAGGCTGCTTTAGCACACCAGAAATTCCCTGTTTCACCAAGCTGGGTTATCCACAGGTAGCCTTAGTCCACACCAGCAGCTGCCATGGGAAAGACAACTATTTTTGCAACAAAGGCATTCCATGGAGTCTGTCTGTACTTCTTCCTTGCCTTTCCTACTCAGTGCCACTGCAAGGAGAGATCCTGCAGCCTGTGGAATTGCCTTTTTGCTGGTGGCGCATCTGATTTTTTGGATTGGAACCAAGCTGTGCTCAGTTCTGCCTTTTTTTGGCCCAATTCACCAAGAACATTCCCCTGCAATGAGAGTGGGTTTAGACTGAGGTGCAGAATCCACTCAGAGGAGCAATGGGAAGAGGCTCCAACATCTCCAAGTGATATTCAGCAGGTCACAACCATGTTCCAAATATCACAGGCTCTTCACCTTTCCATTTCTCTCCAAGGCACTGCACTGAGCTGCTTTCCAGAGGATCTGTAATTAGAGCTGTGTGGGTTCACAGGGGTCAGGCTGGTATGCTGGGAGACAAGTCAGGCCAGCAGAAGAAGGCATGTCTCTAATTTCAGGGAACCTCAGAGCCAGCTCCAGCCCAGGAGCTGTGTGTGGACTGGTGGGTGGCACAGGCAGGCAGCTGTGCTGGGCAGGTGTGGCTGGTTAATTATGCAGTTGTGCCAGAGGAAGTCTGCAATTAGGGTCTGGAGGGGTGAGGGACCATCAGCATCCTCAGCTCTGTCCTTTCTCAGCACTGCTGGTTGCCCTGAGCCCCTAGCAGAGAGGTTATCCTAACAAAGTGCTGGAAGTTATCCTTGAACTCATGGGCACTGAGTAAAAAACTGTGACCAAAACTGAACCAAGGATGAGATGTACTCACTCTCCTGGGAAATTCCCTACAATGCAAGCTCTGGAGCACTTCAGCTTGACCCCCAGGTCTAAACCCACTGCATTGCAGAAAAGCAAGGAGACTAAAACATACTTGTCATTATGTCCAAGCAAAATCATCCTTCTCCTCTTCTCTCACCTTAGTATTTTGAGTATTCCCTCCAGAAGTGGCTTTTCCCAGCTCACAAACCCTGATTCTTCCTTCTCCAAACCCTGATTGTCACCTCAGTGTTTTGTGCACCCCAGCCTGTCCTGTTTCATGCACACCAACTCCTGGCTCTTCACTTTTAGCAATGACCCCAACTCTGATTTCCTTACAGAACATGAAGATGGTTCCTGTACCTGAAAAAGCTTACGGGACTTTTTTTGAAGGAGACTGTTACATCATTTTGCACGTAAGTAAGACAGCAAACACTGGTCTCTGTTGGGCAACTGGTTGAACCCTTTTTATTTAGATCTGCCTTGGTTCCAAGATACCCTGTCCTGTGGAAAAAACACTGTTGAAGTGGTTGTGCATGTATGCTCACCATCTAATCATGGCTCTGAATTTCACGTGGCTGTTGTGACAACACTGTCTGTTTAGTAAATCAGAAGTTCAGAGGAGCCATTAACTTAGTAATTCATTAAAAGTGTTTCATCTTCCAATCAACTGAGTCATGTCCAGGCATGGAAAGATTACCAGTACATTCCAATCAAGGCCCACATTTATGGGGTTTATGGGAGTCTTTGGGGGATGTGGGATGTGACCAGCTGGAGGGTCTCATTTTTAGCAGGTGGTGTGGGACATGAGGATCTTCCATGTCATGTGTCAGGTAAGCAGCAGAGGCTCTGCAGCTCATCTCATGTCCCCATAAGGACACTTCAGCCCCACCCAAATTGGGCCCAGACCTACCTGCTACCAGCTGAACCTGGGCTGGCTCTGAAGGACTGCTGAGAACCAGCTCTGCTCTGTGCAAAATGTCTCATGTTCTCAGATTTTGGCTGGAGGATGATGTGTTGCACTCACCTAAAGTCCCCTCCAAATCTCTTCATCTGCATAGTGCAACCCAGGTCCCTTGTGCCAAACCCCATCCATGTGGTGGGAACCAGAAGCATTTCCCATTTCCTGGGTCTGAGAGTGCTTCCTGCAAACATCTCTGTCAGTGGAGAGGCAGCAATGCCTCCAGTGCTCCTCAATAACCAACTGCACATCCACCATATGCCAGGATGGGGAATCAGGCTGGGATAGCAGCACAGGATGTGTCTCCTGCTCAAATGCCCCACACACATGCCTTCAGGGCACCTTCTGAGTGCTGAAAGCCTGAGCTACAGGCCCACAAACACACTTAGAGCAGGACAGTGGAGTCCTTGCAGGGAGCTGACAGTGTAAATATGAATTTTGATGCTCACAGGCTCAGCTTCTGTTGCAACAACTTCCCCAGGCAGAAGAGCCCTTCATCAGCCCACTATTCTCCTTTTTCCTGGAAGACAGGAGGGTAGAAACACTCATCTTTGCATTCTCCTTCTTTACTGGAGCTTCTCCAAATAAAGATTGTCCGTGGGACAATGGGGCTTTGATCATCTTCAATAGCAATGTATTAAATTGAGCGATTTTTCCACAAATTAATTACCTGTGCCTGAGGAACAGAGCTGTATTTTATTCAGCTCCTTCTGCTGCATCTCACTGTGGTATTACTGCACAAAGCAAATAAACAGAACTTAGTGTCAAATCCAGCTTATAAAATGAGCTTTTATTACCTTTCCCAGGTGTACACGATGGGATTTAGCACAGTGGGTGCTGAAAAATAACTGGCACAGCTCAAATAACACTGAGCACACCTTCTTCTCAGCCTGCTTGCCTCCTTTTTCTAGGCTGCTGGGGTTTTCTGTAATAAGATGAATCCCAGCATGCACACACTGGCTCAGCTTCGTTTGGAGCTATGTCTGTTTTGCAAGTCAGCTGGAATTCTGAGATAGTCTGTGCTGCTCTGTCATGTGCTATGAGAACAACAACAAGGAAAAAAGGGTAGCATCTCCAGGCAAATAAATAGCAGTGTGCCTTGCATTTCAAAAGGTGATCTGTGAGAAGAATCTGCCTCAAGTCTTAATATCAAAATATACAATAGTAGGACAAGCTGAATGTATTAATTGCACGGGTGCTCAGTTTTCTTTGATAATAGGAGTCATAAAAGAATATCAGACAGAAACATCCTTCAGCGCAGTTTATAAAATCCATAAATTCTCTGCTGAATAAGGAGAGCTCCAGGCCGAGCTCCCAGGGAGTACCTGAGGCTCTGTCCTCTCTCCCCTTGCCCAGAAGAAAGGCAGAACTGGGAAAAGTCACTTGGTTTTCCAGCAGAAAAATGGGCTGGGCTGTGAAGGTTCATGCTTCCTTTCTTCCTTGCCAAATTTGGGATTAATACACAGGAAATGAAGGTTTTGTGTTTGGACTTGGATGTTTATTATTTCTTATATACTAACAGACTCACAAGTCGTGAGCTTAGCTAGCAAGTTAGAGAAATGAGGTAAAATGGAGAGCCTCTAACTCTTTCCAAGGTTATTTAAGCAATAATTACCCAATAAGGAGGTGACACCTATATTATTTATACTTTTGACCCAATAATGACCACCCAAGGCCTGCAATGCAGGTATTTTTCACCCAACTACAGAAAACCACCCAAACCCATTAAGAAGGAAGAAGAAGGTGAAGAAGAAGGACTCAGACAACGCCCCAAATCCTCCATCTTAACTCACATGTATTACTATACCCTAAAACCCCCAAAATCCAAGTTCCCAGAGTTCCAGCGCTGTGCCTTCACCCGGCCTTGTCCTTCCCAACCTCTTCCAGACCAAAAGGACGTCGCGCGGCTCCGCCGTGGATCTACACTACTGGATTGGCAGGGATTCCTCTCAGGATGAGCAGGGAGCTGCAGCTGTGTACGTGACCCAGCTGGACACAGCGCTGGGGGGCAGCCCCGTGCAGCACCGCGAGGTGCAGGGACACGAGTCCGAGACCTTCCAGAGCTACTTCCGCAACGGCATCATGTGAGTACCTGCCAGGGACCTGCTGCCCTGCTTTAGGGGAAATTCGGGGGGAAACATCAGAATTGGGTCCCTCTAGGAAGCAAAACCAAATTATTCCTCCTCCTAGTCTGTCTGGGAAAAAAATCTCCTTAGAGAAAAGTGGGAAAAGCTGTTTATTTAACAAAGAGCCCACAAGTACAAAAGATGAATTATATGAAACAACAAAACCTCTTGTCGCTCTGAGGTGAGATGGCAAACTCAGAAAGTCCTTGCTGTGGGCTGTAGCTCAGCTCTGCCAGTCTCTTACCAGTCCCTCTGGTGCTGGAAAATGCCATCCTGGGCCCTGGTGGGCTGCAGGTGCGAGCTCCCCATGCTCTTCTGGTTTTCAGTCCAGAGCAGGTTTAAACAGTTCCAAGAAAAAGAGAAGAAAACAGTCCAGGGAACTTCTCTGCCTCAGCTAGCTAAAACTTAACTAAAAGCACAAAAAGATCTCTGTCCCGCTGTCTGTCTGTGCTGCAGACAGCACAGTCCAGGAGCAGGAATGTGGAGGAGTGAGTGCAGTTTCTGCAAACAAACTGCACGCTGCTTCTTTCCCCCCCTTTGGCTCTCAGAACGAGTCCCAAAGGTATAGAACATAACATCCAACATAAACAGAACAGACAATTGTGGATACAAGCATCATAAAGTCACCCCAGGACACCTGCACTGAGGTGTAGGTTGTGGCCCCCAGGGTTCCCTCTGCTTCTCTATGTCTGAGACATCTGTATCTCAAAAATGTGAAAAATACAGTGATGCATTTCTGTGTGGGGCCAGAAGGTTGTTAGCCCCACAAAGGTGCATCACACCCAAGGGTTGCCCACAGCCTCTCAGAAATGACTTATAAAAATAGAGATGGCAGGATCAGAGGTGTTTGGAAAAGCAAAAGGTTTTAATTAGGATGAAAATAACAAACTATACAAAACAGAAGAGTACAAGCTGTGCAAGGTGCAGGGAGGATCCTAACACCTGCTATCACACCCTGAAAACGTCCCCAGAGTCTCTGTGCTCTCCTTTAAGTATGTAAGGATCAAGGTGGGATTTTTGGCATGCTGCCCAATGGAAATAGCTACAGTTCTTGAGGTACAGCTTAAACTGTCCAACCCTGCCTTTGTGTTGGAACCAGGCCAATTATGGTGGGAAGAGCATCAAAGTCTCTGGTTCTTTGCCTTATACATGAAGAGAATTAAACCCAAATCCTTTCCTAATATGGGAACACCTGCTAGCTTGGGGGTGCATTACTATGGGTCAGCAGTGATGCTGGTTAAAATTCAGAGCAAAGAATTCCCATTTTGAGGGAATTGTTTATAACATTCAGTCTAGAGCTGTGGCATTCTGTTCCACTGGTCATTTTCTCAGATATTTCCTGTAATTGAATCTCAGCCTGCCTTTTGTTCACCTCAGGGTCTTTGTTCCTCTCCTCCACAGACTTTCAAGTGCCCATTCAGAGCACTTCAAACTAATATCCACCTTAAAGTGAAGTGCTGATTTGGCTCATACTGGGTGTAATATTCCTGTAGATGAAGGAAAAAAGTGACTGAGCTTCTGTCATCTAAAAGATACTGTTGAATATATGATATGTTGATATATTGAATCCAATCCCAGGGTCTTTGCTCACTCTGGGGTTTTTGGAAGGACTCCAGTCACTATCCTCCAAGGAAGATCCTCATTGGCAATAAACAGCCTGAGCGCTTTAGTTTCAGAGTGCTGAAGGAAACTCAGATAAAACTCATCCTGGGTCAATATCCTCCATCCCAGCCTGGCTGGATATCTCTGTCTTGCGCATCTCAACAACCTCTCAAGAATCTCCTCAGAACTTTTCTGAGACAGAAGAGTGCTTTTAGCCTCATCTTAAAGATGAGGAAGGGATAATGAAGGACTGAAAATCAGACCCTCAAAACCAGTCTGTTTGGAAACCCATCTGAAATCAGCATGAATTAGAATTCCTCTGGGTCTAAACCACATCCCCATGGTCAGTGAGGAATCTGAGGCAGAATGAGAAATTAAAGCAAGCTCTTTCCACATCTTGGCAGGTGAACTAATCACCAGAGCATCCTTCAGTGGATGTCTGAAGCTGGGCCAAACATGCCTAAAGTGCTGTGAGTCACATTTCTGACCACATTAGCCAGTGCCTTTCCAGCTACAAAAAAATACAGCTATTATCCACAAGGCAAAAACTACAAGCAACAATTGTCTTTTTTTCCCCCTTAATGGCAGTTGCATTGTGAAAATTATTACTGTAGTTAGAACAATGGCTCTGTTTTCTAAAATGGTTTAGGATATGTAAGAGTGGATTAGACTTACCCAAAAAACATTAAAAGGGCTGTGGGACTTCCTATGGGGATTATGCAAAGTTGCCACAAGAGAGGGGATGTGACATGAGGTGATAACAGTGCTGAGAGTGGCTACTGCAAAGTCCGTGTTCAAGGATGGAAGAAAAAAATTGGGAGGTAAAATCTGAGAGAACGACAGTGTCCTGTACCTGATTACAGCTTTGCTCTGCTTCTGGAAACAGTTTCCATTCTAAACTGCTTTTAATCAAATAACTATTTTGAAGAAAACAAACTTTTAGCAAGAATTTTGTTTTCTGCCAAGTCTGTTTCATATTTTAATTGAATGCTTATGGAATATTTCAATTTTGGGATGCCACTGCCATGGTCATTGGGATTTTCAGTTTGGTTGTGTTACAATTCCATTGCCATCCCTGACCTGCCTGTTCATCTTCTTCCAGGATGTTTAATGCTTGAAATTGGTGATCTTGAAAGTCTTGTCCAACCTAAATGATTTTATGAATCTATAATTGTGTGCACAGCAGCACCACAACACCCATAAGAGGCAGACAGACACCATGATAAGGACCATGAACAGAGTGAGGCAAGCCAGCATTTGCCACTGCAGTTTTAGGACTTTGAGGTTATTTTGCCTCTAGATTTTTTAGTTGCCACCAAAAGCTTGGGATGTTCTCAGAGGATAGAGGGGAAGGTATTTTCTAACCAGCTCTAACTCTTTATTCTCTGCTACACAACAGCTACAAGAAGGGAGGAGTGGCTTCAGGATTCAAGCACGTGGAGACCAACATGTACAACATCAAGCGTCTGCTTCACGTCAAGGGCAAGAAGCACGTGTCAGCCACAGAGGTAAGAAGAAGACCTTGTTCTTCTTATGGGTCATTTCCCTCTCCTCCCTCACTCATTTTTGAGCAGATTTGCCTGGTGGGTATCTCATTTTTGCTCAAGAACTTCAGGAGTTTTCAAGTCCTCCCTTGAGGGTTTGGTGTTACCACGAGAGAAGCCACTGTGCTCAGTGAAGAGCTGAGTGCCAGCAGAACGAGCAGTCACTGCAAAGCCATTCCTACATCCCCAGGGGCAGATTTGCCATGGCTCTGACTTGTCACCTGCAGCTCTCCTTGTTTCCCCACTTTGCCAAACTCTCTCATTTCCCTGTGACAGGTAGCACTCTCCTGGGACAGTTTCAATAAGGGAGATGTTTTCTTGCTGGACCTTGGTAAAGTGCTGATCCAGTGGAATGGACCCAGCTGCAGCATTGCTGAGAAATCCAGAGTGAGTACAGGCGAAAGCCACTTGGTTTAAGGTGCCATTTCTTGATGCCTAGGGGGAAAAAAAAACCCACCAACCGCCCCCCCCCCAAAAAAAAAACAAACCTCACAGTGTTTTCACAGATAAAATCTTAAGAGCAACAACATGCAGATGATGTAAATAGTGACAAATTTTCTACTTGCCCATCCGCTGGTTTTAGAGGCCCATGAAATTGCTTTGCTCCAGTTCAGACCTGGCCTCAGGTTGCATTTCATAGGCAGCCAAGGGCAGGCACATCTCCAGTTCCAGCCCCAGAAAGTCATCCAGCTCTGGAGCTCATCTCCATCCCTCTGTGCCCTGTTCTTTGCATGGCATAGGATTAGAAAGTCAGCAGCTCCAGTAGGTTTAGCTGCAGTAACCACCCCAGGGTAGATTAATTTTCTTTTTTTTTTTTTTTTGTTTACAGCATCCACAGGGAATTCTGGCTTGGTCAGTATGAGAATAGCAGGAATACATAACCCAGGTGCTGATAGGTCAGATCTATAGCTCTTAAGGCTCTGCAAAGAGATCATTATCCTTATTTTACTGATACAGGAACCAAGATACAGACATATCATAGAGCAAGATACAGCAGTGTGTCATCAGCAAAGCTGGTGGTCTTTATAATATTAAAAGGCAGGTGGGTCTGCTCTGTGTGTGTGGTGCCCCCTGATGACTTGGGAGAGGGGAAATCTCCACTGGGAGAGGGGGAATCTTCAGAGGGAATGCCATTTTTGGGGCACAGTGGAGATCCTGTGGATACTGAAGAAAATACAAAGCAATCCTCAAGGCAGGAGGGGGAGCAGGTTCATGGCTGCTGGTTCATCTCAGGCCTCAAGCAGGTCATTCCCTATGTCTGATAAAGAGAGGAGTCTTTCAAAGCTATTGCAGTAAGAGCCATGGGAACCAAAAAAAATTCAATTGAAGATGGAGATTTCAGCCTAATTAGCTGCCTAACATTTCACGCTGCTTTTCTCACAGAAGACATCCACGTTTTTTGAACACTTGAGACATTTAAATGTAAAACGTCACCGCGGGGCGCCCGGGGCCCTGCAGCTCTGCAGCATCCTGCCTCGTTGGCCTCAGCATGTGTTCATCTCTTCCCCAGACCATCCCAGGAGATCACTGGACCTGCTGGTGCACAGTCACACACAGGCAGTGCCTATTGTGGCTCCCACACGTCTGTGCCCTGCGGGAGCAGCATCAGCAGCGACTACAATTAGCAGTATTTTCCTATGAGTTAGTTAATAATCAGGCATTACAGACATATCTGCTTCTTTAACAGCTAAATTTGGAGGGCACCAGGAGCTTCAGAGAGCTGTGGTAATCCGGCTTGGGCTGTTGGTTGTCAGTCCCTGCTGGGGGCCTGGGGCTGGCTGGGTTTGTGGTGCGTGTCAGGACTCACCCCTGCGGGTCCTTGTGCAGGGTCTGGCTCTGGCCCGGAGCATCAGGGACAGCGAGAGGGGCGGCCGTGCTCAGATTGGCATCGTTGACAACGAGAGGGACTCCCCAGAGCTGGTGCAGATCATGAGGATGGTGCTGGGCGAGAGGCGCGGGGAGCTCCGCGACGCCACCCCCGACGCCAAGGCAGACGAGCTGCAGAAGGCGAACGTGCGGCTCTACCAGTGAGTCCTGGGCTGTGCTCCAAACCCCCTCCCTTCCCACAGAGGGCTCTCTGGGCCCCAGCTCAGCTCGCTGGCTCTGTCTTGCAGTGTCTATGAGAAGGACAATGACCTGGTGGTGCAGGAGATCGCCACCCGGCCCCTGACGCAGGATCTGCTCCAGCACGAGGTGAGACAAAGCCAGAGTGGCCTTTCCAGCAAGAAAAGGAGGCTGTGGCTCGCTTTGTTTTCAGATGAGCACCTGTTTCCTGAAAATTATCAGGCCTTTCTTCACTAGGAGAGCTTAGCCCTGCTGTTAGGTTAGGACAGCTTAGCCCTGCTACAGTCTCAGCAGCCGGAGGTAGGTGGTGTGCTGAAGCTGTTCCAAGAAGAGATGGCAAATTGATGCTCTCAGCCAAGGATTATATTAGCTTGGCAATCACAGTGAGGGAGAGCTGCATACCAGGAATAAATTCCAGATGGAATGAAGGCTTCTGAATACCTGATGTTCAGGGATAGCCTTCCCTCTGCTGACTCCAGAGCAAATAAGTACTCTGCTCACAGAAATTTGTTTTCCTGCCATAGCAAGTGGCTGGCCTCTTGACCCACCCTGGAAGGAGATTTCCTGACAGACCCTCTGTGCAGAGTTTTTCAGAAAACAGGGGCTTTTCTTCTGACTAAAATCTGGCAGAGAATTACTCATCCTTAATTCTCTGCAGTGCAGACCAGCCCATTCCAACGCAGCACTGTGCTGCAAGGCTCCCACTCCCCTTTTCATCCTGATGTCAGCCTTGTTAAAATCTCATCCTCTCTTTGCAGAGATATGAAGCCTTTTTTCTTCTTTCATAGTTCAGTTTGAAAAAGGAGCAGGCTTTGGTCCCACAGTGTGTTTGGAGCACCAGCTCTCAGCAGTGGGGATGGGCTCAGCACACACCTCATCCCCTTTAGATTTGGGGATCCTGCTGTATTCACAGCAATGCAACACTTTGGGCTCCAGATCAGGGATCTCAATGAGGACAAAATATTCATGCAGAAGATGTCTAACTTGGACCTTTCCTGCTCCTTTAGTAGCAGATTTGGGCATAAATGCAGGCAGCAGCAGGCTGGGGTTGATATTTCAGCATACACTTCTCCTGGCCCTGTTCAGAGCTGGTGGTGTTTTTGGTTTGAGAACACCTGTGAGGTGGTAATAGCCAGTTTAGAGCAATGCCTAAGAAAAATACATTCTTTATCTAGTTACAATTATAAATCAGCAGCCTGGGCCAGGTGTGCCCACACCTGTGACCCCCTGCCCTGTGGGGTTGGTGGTAGTTGTACACCATTTATAAACCATAAAAAATTCATTCTCTGTCATCTCTGATAATGGCTGCACCAGGGTTAAAGCTCTGCAAGGCAGAGAAATGAGCTAGATATACATCTAATCTAAATCTTCAAGAAGGGTCCAACCTGATTAGGCTGCAAATAATGAGCTTTTCCTGCAAAGAGCTTTTCATGTCTGTTTTTTATTGTTTCCTGTTTTGGTTTTTTTTTTTTTTTTTTGGTTTAACCTCAGGACTGCTACATTTTAGACCAAGGTGGCTTCAAAATTTATGTCTGGAGAGGAAAAGCCTCCAGCCCAGAAGAGAAAAAAGCAGCATTCACTCGAGCTGTGGTGAGTTGTAATAGAGTGCAAACAATGTTGTGGGTGGTTGATGTGTGCTGATCTAGATCTGACCACTAATTACAATTAAGTGTAGGTCTTGGGGAGCTAAGCCTGTGTAATAACAGAGGGAGAAGTTAAATGTCTAGGGGAGGCACAATGACATAAATACAAAATTGTTAGTCATCAAATTGTGCTAGCACTAAGGCCTGCCACTAAAACTAAGAAAAAAAAAATGGTTAAAGAAAATAAAGTATAAGAGAAAATACTTTTCTACACAGTAAATGGTGAACTTCTGGAAACTGTTGGTTCAAGGGCTGGTGGAGTCAGAGAGGATCAGCAGGGTTAAGATAGGATTAGACAAATTCATGGCCAAAAGGTGCATAAACAGAAAATAAAGGGGCTCTGACATCATGTGTTATTTTCTGTCAGAGCATTCCTCAGCTCTTCCTCTCAGAAAAAATTAGCCTCAAGGGAGCCTGAGCAAGTGAGGTGTTTGGTACTTTTTTACAAGTTGACAGGTTGAAGTGAAGGTTATGAGGGAACACGGCTTTTAATTAGACATTTACTGATGGGAAGAATATAAATGGCTTCATCTTCCATGAGATCTAACTAGGAGATACTGAACTTCAGAGGTTCCACCTTCAGTAAAGTCCTACCTGGAGACACCCAGCTTCAATAGGATTGCACCTATTGTCTAAGAGAAGAAAAGCTTAAAAAACTTTGCTATAAAACTTACCACACTGTCCTCTGTGCTCCTCTCAAGAGCTTGACTCAGGCTCATTTTAGTAGGCAATCATCTCTGCAAATTCTGGCCCTGAGCTACACATGTAGAACAAAAGATATGTCTTTCTTTCGGAGTGGCAGGTGGGAGGGATGGGAGGACCATCTGCTCTGCTTTTCCCTGAGGGCAGTGTGTGGCTGCAGTTTTTACAGCAGAAGTTGGATGCTCAGAAAGCCTCAACCAGGCTCCTTCCATGAACCCTCACCTCGGGTAATCCTGGAACCTTCTGAGATAAACACAGGAGCGGTTCCCAAAACTGAGCAAGGATTTTGGCATTGTAGCAGAACACAGAACATTTTCTTCCCACTCATATTGTATCAAGCATCTCTGTTGAAGTAGTCTTTTAATTCAATGGTAGCACTATTGCAAAGAAATGATACGGTTTAGGGAAAAAAGTAAAAAAAAAAAAAAAAAAAAGAAGAAAAAGTATTTCTGAGAGTTTAGTCCCTTTAGAACAGACTTTGTGCTCTGGGGGTGCTGAGCTGCCTCCACCCCTTCACTCCCATGCTCTCTACCAGGATACCAGGCTACAGGCAGGACAGTCTCCCTGGCTTAGAGAGGGACAAAAAGTTTGGAGAGAAGGGGTCGGGGTAGGATTCAGTACAAGTGAACATGGATACTACAGCAGGAGTCTTCAGTTACAACTGATCAGTCTGAATGCAAACCTTGGACTGAATCCTGCCCTGTGTTCAGTGAGGGACACTCACTCTTCAAGCTGGTTCAGATCCACACGCCTCTTCTCTTGTCTGTAAAAAGGAAAAAGCTCACTAATGACCTTTCTGAACCCACCAGGGCTTTATCCAAGCCAAAGGCTATCCTTCATCCACCAACGTTGAGGTGATCAATGATGGAGCAGAGTCAGCCATGTTCAAACAGCTCTTCCAGAGGTGGACAGAAAAGAATGAAACACAAGGGCTGGGCAAGGTCTACACTACAGGCAAAATTGGTGAGCACATTGGTCCTGGGTTTGTCTTTCCTACCTGTGCTAAGCAATAGCTGAGGGAACATCATTCACATCAGCTGTCTCCTGCCTTCAAGATCTCGAAAATCTAATGTACACTCTCCTAGTGCCTTCTATTTTCCATCTTCTTCAGTAGATGGAAAGGATTCATGAACTGAATGACATTCAGGTCTACTGAATTTTCTTAAATGAAGCAAATTGCTACTTACTCTAAATGTAAATGCTGGCAGAGGGTCACTCCCCTCTGAACAATTGTATGGAAAATTTTCCCACTTGCAAAAATCCCGGATTTCCTTTATAAAGGGCTAATGCTGAGCCTGATAAGGAGTTCTGCTTTCATTTACACTGGCATCCATCCAGTCCCCTCCTGCTGTCAGTGGAATGATGCTGTATTTACACTGGGTGTAAAGCTGCATTTATCACACTGCTGAAGGGAATATTACAATGCATTAACCCCAAAGAGTAAACAATTCCAAAGAGAGAGGAGTTGTTGATGAAAGATGGGAAGGTGACAGAGATGCTGAACATCTCCATCAATAACAGCTTGAAAGCCACAAATCTCTTTCTCTTGCAAGTTCTCTCCATCTCTTTCTCTCTGTGCTCTCTGTAAATACTCTCTTTCTTTGTCATGAGCTGGAGAAATGTAGGCATTTTATTTCTGAAATCAGCATTTTAAAAGGAGGGAAATATTTATAGATTTGGAGAAGAATTAAGAATTTTTAGAATTTCTTACTAGTACTTTTACCAGCTTGCCATCACTGGAACATGCTGTGTGGCCAATCCCAGCCAGTAACAGGTCAAGACTGAAGTCTGTGAGCTCTTGCATATTCCAAAATCAATGCATATTCCAAAATCAATGCATGCCTGGTTTACTGGGGACAGGAGCAGCTTTTTGCAAACCTGGACTGGGCTTTATTTGCTGTGCAATGATTTTGTGTGAGGATGATGGAAGGGTTTGTGTGTTGTCACGTGCATTCACTGGTCCTTGTTTTTGTTCTGCTGGCACACGCAGCCAAGGTGGAGCAGGTGAAGTTTGACACCACCCAGCTCCACGCCAGACCTGAGCTCGCAGCTGAGCAGAGGATGGTTGATGATGCCTCTGGGGAGATCGAGGTGAGAAAGCTCCTCTGGCTGACAGAGGGTGCAATGATCAGCCTGTTTCCAAGCATTCCTTGGTTTGCTCAGCTTGGGGGAGGCTGAGGATGGACCTCATGGCAGTTTGCAGCTTCCTCACGTGAGGCAGGCACTGATCTCCTCCCTCTGGTGACCAGTGATGGGACCTGAGGGAACACCTGAAGCTTCAGTGGTGTGGTAGCCAAAGGGTAGTGCTGTGTCCTCACCTTGGCTCCACTGCTGCTCACCAGGATGTTCTGTTCCCTAGGTGTGGAGGATTGAGGACTTGCAAATGCAGCCGGTGAATCCCAAGACGTACGGGCAGTTCTACGGGGGTGATTGCTACCTGGTCCTCTACACCTACCTGAGGTCAGGCAGACCCCACTACGTCCTCTACATGTGGCAGGTGGGTCAAAGCAGAGCAGAGGGCACTGTGCTGTGCCTGCTATACAAGCCTAAAGCTGGAGGAAGCAATTGCACACAAAAATCCCAACCCAAGCACCTGGAAGAATTCAGATACCCTTTGCTCATCAGTTTCAAGTATCCCAAGCTGTTCTTTGTAGGTAGCATGGACACTGACCCCAAACTGGCATCGGACTCAGCACCAGCAAAATCAGGCAGAAGATTGAAGGATGATGGAGCTTACAGTGCTGAGGTCAAACTTTGGAGCCAGATTGTCCCTTAAGGCCTCAGTTCTTAGGGTTCTGTGGGTAGATGAACATCTCTGCTTTTCTTTTTAAAGTGTATTTTCATGCAGAGAGAAGCTTCAAAAATGGGACTCTAAAGTCTGCAAAACCAGAATGAAATTTCAATATCTGGAAGTTCTAACTCCAGTCTCATGATATTACACACTTTGGGATTGGCAAGTGTTGGATTGTCACTCTCATCACACTGTGTGTGTCACCTCTCTGTCCCCCAGGGCCGCCACGCCTCCGTGGATGAAATCACTGCCTGTGCCCTCAATGCCATCGAGCTGGACAAGAAATACGGGGACGAGGCCGTGCAGGTGCGAGTGACAATGGGCAAGGAGCCCAGGCACTTCCTGGCCATCTTCAAGGGCAGGCTGGTCATCTACGAGGTAATGTGGCTCTGGGAGGTGGCAGCACCAAGGGTGGCTTGGCAGCTGCAGTGGAGATAGTCCAATAAAAATGGGCTGATTTTCAGGAGAGGAGCCTGCCAGCCCTGCATGGACTGGCAGAGGGGACACTTCTAGTACTCCTCCAGCAGTCTGAGCACTGAATAAACACAGCCCTGGACTGACCCAACTCAGCTGTCCCCTGAGCTCCAGCTCAGGAAGGTTCATTCCAACTCTGTCCCAAAATATTTTGCAGAGTTAGAATAAGGCAGTCATCCTATGAATTACCAGTGCTGCCATCCAGAGAGGGTCCTTCAAAATATCCTACAAACATCATTTGAATTGTCCTTGGCTGAGTTACATCACGTAACTACCAACCCACTTCCCACGCTGCCTTGGCTGCTGACATCTGTGGTGGAGAAATTCCAGATGGCTCTGGGAGAGGGGGATTGCCCTCAGCTCTCAGTGTTGGTCCCACTATTTGGTTTTCATGGAAGATGTTCAGTTAAGATGAGCACAGCTGGAAATTGATGCCTCACCCAGTTTGCATGGCACATCCTCAACAAACACCAAGATCTGGTCTCGTGGACCTTGAGGATCTTGATGGGAGCTGGTCAAGACTCAGTAATTAGGGAGAAATCAGGGAATAATCAGGGAAAAATGTGGGAGTTGTGCCATGTAGGTTTCATTCTGGCCTGGAATCAGAAGATATTTGGATTTCCTCACCCGCTCAGTGCAGAACCAAGGCCCATCACTGCAGCAGTGAGCAGGGCTACGAGCCCAAAGCCTTCTCCAAATCAGGCACACCCTGGGTCTGTGTGAGCTCCTCACCTGCCTGTCCCACCCTTCCCTCTCTGTCCTTGCAGGGCGGCACGAGCCGGGCTCAGAAGAGCAGCCCCGAGCCGGCCATCCGCCTCTTCCAGGTGAGGGGCACGGATGAGGTGAACACAAAGGCCACGGAGGTGCCAGCCCGAGCCTCCTCCCTCAACTCCAATGATGTCTTCCTGCTGGCCACCAGCCAGGTCTGCTACCTGTGGTGTGGGAAGGTGAGTTTGCAGTGAGACACATAGAGGCAGCCAAAGGAATCTGAAATTGCTGAGGTGGGGCTGGAGTCTCCTGCCTCTACTGGGTCATGGAGATGAACCCTTGGGCAGGTGGCCCATTAATTCAGTGGAGAAACAGCCTCAGAGGAGGTTAATACTAAGTATTAGGAAAAATTTCTTCACGGAAAGGGATGTCAAGCACTGGAACAGGCTGTCCAGGGCAATGGCGGAGTCAAAACTATTCAAAAAATGTGTGGATGTGAGACTTGATGACATGATTTACTGGTCCTGAGCTGATGGTTGGATTCCACAATCTTAAAGGTCTTTTTCAACCTTAATGATGCAATTATTCTGTGAGGAAAGTGCACCCGGGAAAGGGCTCTGTCTGTGAAGGGTCAGCAGTAACAGCCCTCTCTACAAAAGTAACCCATGTTGGGGTTCCCCTAATGTCATTGTAGATGTTCATACAGATTTCATGTGAATAAATCATCCCAGATTTTCCAGCTGTAAGGAATCAGCCAGGATGAGAGCAAATTCACTTATCTTGTTTCAGTTGTGTGTCAGGATGAGATCGTAGATCAAACCAAAGCAGGGAACTTGTGGATGCCCCATCCCTGGTAGTGTTCAAAGCCAGGTTGGATATGGCTTGGAGCATTCTGTTCAAGTGGAAGGTGTTCCTGATGATCTTCAAGGTCCCTCCCAACCCGAATCATTCTGTCATTCTGTGAGTTTTGCTCTAGGTGCCATTGGCTGCACTAAATGTCGCTTCAAGGACTAGAAATGGATTCTGAGTGATCAGCTCAAGAGCATTGAAACAGGCCTGAAGCTCTCCAGAGGACTAAGCCAGCTTTTCCCCATGGATAAGATTTGCCAGTGTGCCCCTAACTGCACCTAAATCTTTTATCCTGAACACAGGGGTGCAGCGGAGATGAGCGGGAGATGGCAAAAATGGTGGCTGACATCGTTTCCAGACGGGACAAGCACACCATCCTGGAAGGACAGGAGCCAGCAGAGTTCTGGGAAGCTCTGGGAGGCAAAGCACCTTATGCCAGTGAAAAGAGGTAATAGTGACCTGCTTGTTCCTCTAGGCCTGGCTGGGGGACATTAAGCAAGGGATCAAAACTTCTCAGCATAGTGAAAACTTTGATACTGTGTCCTCAATAAAGGGAGCACAAGGCCAGAGTATCACCAAGATCTTAGTCAGAAACCACACCAAGGTTTCTTTCTTGGCTTTTGGGCCAGGAGTTCTCCTGAAGTGGGAGCTACAGGTCCAAAGCCTGCAGACAAGGGTGTGCTACATCCTCCTTTCTCCCCAGTAAACCTATCCCATATCTCATCCTGAGGGCTGCAGGAACCATGTGCTCCATTTCCAGCCATTATCAGCAGCAGCCCCAGGAGAATCACAAGACTAGATCTGCTTTTGGACAACATGGATTTCTCCAGCCCTCTGGGCCAGTGATGGTTTCCTTTGCAAAAAGATGGCCTGGTGTGGCTGTCACCTGACATGAGGCTCATTGTCACAATGAGGGAAGGGTTCTGCTTTTGCCTTTTTGGGTGGAGAAAAAAAAACAACAAACCTTTGAAAATCATTAAAATGGTCTGAGAATCCCCTGATGCCTGATGCTGCTTTCAGGCCTTTAGATGAGTGTTGCCATGTTCCAGCTCTTCCTTCAAGGCCGTGACAAGCAGCCTCAGGGCCTGCTGTAAGCCAAAATTTCCACCTCTCTTGCTTTTTTCCTCCCCTGCCATGCATGAGGCAGGTTCCAGGAGCAGAGCACACACTACCAGCCTCGCCTCTTTGAGTGCTCCAACCAGACAGGTCGGTTCATCATGACAGAGGTGGTGGGGTTCTGCCAGGAGGACCTGGATGAAGATGATGTCATGCTGCTGGACACATGGGAAGAGGTCAGAAGAAGCCTTCTCCCTTTCTCAGACATATTTTCAAACAGGTTGTGGCTTTAGTTGGTGTTCATTGAGTTGGATCTCAGCCCATGACTGGGTTCAGCTACCTTGAAGCATACAAGAGCCATTACCTGAAATATTTATACTCCACACCTGTCTCAAAAGCAAAATCTTCCTTGGCTGGGGGTAAATCAGGGCTCAGGATCACAGGGAACGATTGGGAAAACACATTTCCAATCTTATCTTTGCTCCCACAGGCAGGGGAGAACAAACAGCTGTGCCTGCACAGGTTTTAATGCCTCACTGACCTTCAACACCTTCTCCCCCTGCAGATTTTCCTTTGGGTTGGCAAAGCCTCCAACACACAGGAGAGGAATGAGGCAATTGCCTCAGCTAAGGAGTATCTCAAGACCCATCCAGCTGGGAGGGACTTGGCAACTCCCATCATCCTGGTGAAGCAGGGCTACGAACCCCTCAACTTCACAGGATGGTTCAACGCATGGGACCCCTACAAATGGAGTGTAAGTTGCCCTGTGGGAGTCTCAGCAGTGCCTGGGGGTGTTGTTGTCAGTGAATATAGGATGCATGGAGTGAAATCTCGCTAGGACATGTCCTGAGCTTCACAAAATCATGGAATGGGTTGGAAGGGATCATAAAGATCATCCAGTTCCAACCCCTTGCTATGTGCAGGGATGTGAGTTTCTGGTGCTGTCTGAGCAGCTTCTGCTCCTTCACCCATAAATGGTACCTGTGTGGTGAAACTGAGGCTTTTGCACATGTGCTTGAATTCACAATATTCATATTTTCATAATTATTAGGTTCCAAATCAAGTTTTTTTAATTTCAGCCAAAAAGAGGTGGGGACTATGAGTGGTAAAATCCAATTCAGAGGGAAAACAGACCCACCCACACCATAAAGGAAAAAAAAACCAAAAAAACAACAGAAGTTCATTGTTGAAAATGGTTGAAAATGAAGCCACAGAGGCAAATTTATGACCCAGCTTTAAGGGCCAACTGTGGTGAAATGAAAGATGTGAGCAGACAGGTCTGGTGTTCAGGTCTCTGGAAAGCCCATCAGAGCCCAGGAGCTCCTGAGCAAGGTCACCCTTGGTCCCTGCACACCAGCCTTCCAAAGCAGAGTTACAAATACCAGCTCCTCCCTATATAGAAATGGAAAACTGCCCCAGGAGATGACTGGGAAAGAAAAATTCCTTTCTCCCCTCTTTCCCCAGGACTTCACTCTGCAGGAAAACTCTCACAGAGATATTTTATTTCCTGTATCTGGGTTTGCTTTGTCTTCCCAATCCATGTGATGGTGGATCCAGTCTTGACAGCTGGATCTAGAGAGATAAGACAGCAACTCACAATGACCCTTAAAAACATGTTTATGCTTAGAAAAAAGGTCAAAACTTGTGGGTTTGTTTTATTTTTTTTTTTCCTGAGGAACTGCTGAAAAACAAGGATGCAGCTCATAAAATATGTGCCTCTAAAAATATCCCCTGTAGGCAGCTTCAGCAACTACAGACAAGCCATCCAAACTGTTGACATCCCAGAAACATCTGGTGTGTCTTCTTTGCTCAGTTTTGGGTCTAAATCTGTTTTCTCTACAGTCCATGTGTTTATGTTGCTTGCTCTTGTTGGGAAACTTTGTTGGATGATTCTGTTAAGAACTGACATCTCCTGGTTGCTTAGGAAAACACAGCCATGAGCTTTGCCAATTTATCCAGCATATTCCATTTTTTTAATAGAAAATAAGAGGTATCTCATAATACATAGCACCTAATTATAAGAAGACAGGACTTGATTATTCGGAAAAAAATCTGTTGTTTTAGCTAAATGAATAAGGGAAGTTGGAAAGAAGGAATATTATTTCAGGCATTGCAAGATTCATCAAAAATTTTAAAAATATTTAAATCCAGCAGTAAATATTATTTCTGTTAATTTGCCTTCTGCTCTAAAGCCTTTACATTTCCTGGTTTCGCCTGTTGCTTTACAACTACAAAGGCTGAAGTCCATTTTTTCTTTCTTTGTTTTCAAGTGAAAGCTCAGATTCTGGCAGTCTTCTGATTGCAGGGGCTGAGGTTTGCAGGAGCTACCACATCAGTGGCCATCACTGGGCTTTAAAAATCATCTCCTGACCCAGGAGTGTGGGTTAGAGACCAGGAGTGTGGGCTAAAGGCAGCCCATGGCTCTCACAACTCTCTCTTCCCCTTTAGGATGGCAAGTCCTACGAGGAAATGAAGAACAGCTTGGGAGACGTGTCAGCCATATCAGAGATCAAAGTGGTGAGTTGTGTCTTGGCCATACAAGTAGGAAACACCTGGGTTCACACACCACCTCATCCCCCAGCCTGAGTGCATGAAGGAGCAGACACCAGGATCAGGGCAGGGATGGGAACCTCAGGCTGCCAGCATCAGAGCTGTGCTCCTCTGTGGGAAGCAGAGGAAGATGTGATAAATCACCCAAAAATGCACCCAGACCTCCTGGGCCTTCTCCAGTCCTGCCCAGAGGCATCTGTGAGCAGGACATTGTCCAGCTGCTCTAATGCAGAACAGATTCAGGTGTGTGCAGCCCTAAGAGGGTGCAGTTAAGTGTTTTGTGAATAGTTTACAGTGGTGGAGCCACTGAGACCTCAAGCAAGGGTCCCCTGGTCAAGAAGGTGATAGCCCAGTGGGGGATCCTCCAAAGGAAATGAGGTCCCAACAGTCACATGGGTCAGTTCTGCCCTGAGCAGGGTCAGGATGAAGGTTGGAAGGAAGTGACAGGTTTGGATGAGGAGAGATGGCTCATCAGGGAGGGGAGTGCAGGTAATTTAGGTGTTTTAGACATGGTGGACATCTAACCTCACCTTCTGTCATCCCACATGTGCCTTCCCCTGATGTTATCTTGAGAAGAATGAGACTGCTGTAAGTATCCTCGGTTCTTTGTAAGAGCTCTCATTAGTGTGTGCTTTTAGCAGTCCTAACACCAAGGTGTAGCATTTACAGAGGCACTGCACTAATGCTTTAGTTGGGCCTTGCTGCTTTGGAGCTACAGATAATCTGTGCCACAAACACTGCCCCACAACCCCAGCAGAAAAATCCTGGGATCATCCCAACTTGCTCTGCCAGAGCATCTCATCACAACATGTTTTCCTCCACTTGGCAGGACCTGAACAACCTCAGCCTGAACAAGAGAACCCTCAGCACGACCAACCTGGCTGGTTCAGGTGCAGCTAATGCCTCCTCAGAGTACAAATCTCACCTCAGCCACAGTGACAGCAACAGCTACAGCAACAGCAACAGCTACAACAGCAATAACAACAGCCACAGCAGCCCTGTGCCCAACGGGGAAGGGATTTACTCCCGGGAGGTGCTGATGCACAGGACGGTGGATGAACTTCCCGAAGGCGTGGATCCCACTAAAAAAGAGGTGACTCCACTGCTGGTTTAATGCCTTTCTAACTTAACCTGGAACTGGCTGAGTGTACTTTAGACTACCAAGTCCTGCTCCTACTCCAGGAGACACTGGTAGGACACACAGGTGTCACCAAAAGCAGGAGCTTTGTGTGAGGAAGTTCATAGAGCCATAGAATGGGCTGGGTTGGAAGGGACCTTAAAGATCATCCAATTCCAACCCCCTGTTGTGGACAGGGACACCTTGTGGTGGTTTTAGTCTAGCTGAAGTAATTATGGGGTTTCTGTGGCAGAGAAAAAAAAATTAGGTAGTAATTTTTAGGAAATGTTTTCTTCTGGTAGAATTGTTTTGCACTGCCACCCAAATTCTGTCCTCAGAGGGACAGGGGGACAAGGTGACACAGCTGAGAACAAAGTCAGAATTTGCATTTCACTTAAGCTGTAGGTGAATATTTTTGCTTGAAACTCCTCCCAGAAGGGATTGTTTGTTGTTCTTTTAATTGTCAGAAGGCTTGCATTTCAGCAGTTTTCG
Source organism: Cettia cetti (assembly GCA_013401135.1). Classification (NCBI taxonomy): domain Eukaryota; kingdom Metazoa; phylum Chordata; class Aves; order Passeriformes; family Sylviidae; genus Cettia; species Cettia cetti. Next base: position 16,965 of record VZUI01044366.1, on the reverse strand, counting down.
ATTTCAGAATTACACATTCCAGATTTCCAATCAGCCCAAGGATTTTGGCAGGGTCTGCAGCTGAATCCAAGCAAGCTGATGAGGGGGACACTGGACTAATTCCCTCTACTCCTTGTAATCCTTGTTTGACCAATGACTTGCCAAACAGATCTGTCAAAAGCCAACACCACAGCCAAAGTCACGGTGCACAGCTGGACTCTACATGGGTTCTTCCACCCAAAATGCCAGGAAAAACCTCAACTTCCCATTCCCACAGGGCCTTTGTCAGTATCCCTGACAAGCCAGCTTTCTGCAAAGCTCGTCTTTCCAGCAGTGGAGTGAACATTTCCAGTGAATATTTTGGGGGAGGGGACAGAGCAAGGGGGAGATGCTTTCACTGTGAATCAATGCCTAAGGAACCACCCAAAACTCTGGCCAGCAGAGCTTCCCTGGTGGACCATAAATTGTCCTGGCCACAGTATGATCAGCAGGGACTAAACTCCAGCCAGAGCATGCTAACTCCTCAAAACTGGAGTGTCTCTTTGGGCTGGTGGGCTTTTATTCCCCTGGTGCTTTGGGATGTGGGATGAGGAGCAGTCGGCTGGGATGTTCCACTTCCCACCACCAGGACAGGGAGCTGAACAGGAGCTGTTGGTGTGGAGTCAGAGGTCAGCACGGTGGGGAGGGGATGCAGCTGTGGGGGTGTCCCAGGCTCTGCAAAAGCCAAAGCTGACCTGTCCTTTCTCTCTCTTCACTGCAGTGCTATCTCTCCGATGCCGATTTCCACGATATCTTTGGGAAGTCCAAGGACGAGTTCTACCAGATGCCCAAATGGAAGCAGCAGAACGAGAAGAAACAGTTTGGACTCTTCTGAGACTGCAGGGGACATCTGATGACTCTGGGACCAACCCCTGCTCCCTTAGGAGCTGCAGGAAGGAAGTGCAGGCGTTTGCTCAATGATCCCAACCCGGCACCCCAATCCAACACAGTTATTCCAGCAACCACTGTTCAGGGGATGGCTCCTTTCTCCCTGCAAACTCAGAACCCCAGAAGGCAAAACCTTTTTTCTGGAACAGCTTGACAGGATGTTTTTGCTTCTTCCTGACACTTTTTTGCTGATAGCCATGAAGACAAGTGTGTGCCACACAACTCCATTGTAGCCTCATCTTTTCTCTCCCTTTTGCAAATTGCCACGTGCACGAGGCCATGATCTTCCTTCATTTGTAGAAGTTTAGTTAGTCAAGACAAAGGCCATTTGCAGCTGCTGTGTAAATTCTGGGTGGGGAGAGGAGTGAAAAGCCCTGAGAGGATGGAGGGGGAGCCTTGAGGTCAGGAAAAAAATAGTGGAGTAGCCAGATGCCCTATGGGGTAGTCTATGCAGTGACACCAGACACTTCTGCCCCTTCTCACCTTGTAGAAAAACTACTCACCAAAGAACAGCAAGAAGCAGTTCCAGATTAACATGCACAGCCCAGGGTAGGTAAAACACATGAGAATCTGGTTTGGGGGAGGAAGAGCACTTATTATGAATATATTTATTAGCTGATCTGTTTCAAGAGGATGATGACACTAAAGGCTAGACACATATGTCGATTTTTGACTGCCAGACAAGACTCTGTCTACTTTTTTTATCTCATTCAGACAGCATCTGCAATCTCACCTGGCCTCCCTGACCATGGGCAGGTGAATATCAGAGTCCACCTGCCCACAGACCAGAGGCTTGAGGAAGGCAGGAGGGTTTTGGGTATGACCTGAGGCAGAGGATGTTCTACTGAAGCTTTTGTCAGGGCTCCATCCCTGTGATGTGTGTGGGGCTGAGTGCTGGTTCCACACTATGGGATCAGTCTGACTGGGGGGGACAGTGGAAAATGGGAGCAATCAGTGATTATGGGATAAAACTGTAAAGGAAGAAACACCACCTTAAAAACTCAGATAATGTGGATTTGCAGATTTACTCCACTTCCAACCTGATCAGTGATTCCAAATAAACATTCAGCAGCAGCAGCAGCACTGAAAGTGTCCTTGATCAGCATGGGGGGGTAGGATGGCAGCAGATTAATGCTTTGCAGGCCCACAGATCCTTCAAACAACTGGTCATCAATGGAATTTTGGTGTTTTTTTTTAAAGAAACAATCTGAGGAGGTAGAGCCCCTTCTGTTCCTAAACTCCACATAGCTTGGGCCATTTGTCCCCCCATGTCCATGTAGCCTGCTCCTGAAGGAGCATTGCCAGAGAGCAGCAGTACCTGGCAGCTCAGCAGGTGCCTGTCTGCCCAGCCCTGCTGCAGGGATGTGAGTTATGTCCCTGTTCCTACCACCACTTCATCCCATTTCTGCTTGAGGGTCGAGGCCAAAACCCACTGGAACCCCCTGTGCAGAGCAAGTTAAGCATCAAGCATCAAGACACAAATCAGCTGAATTACCTGTGTGATTGCTCCTGTTGTGTTCACCAGAGATGCAATCAGTGCACATTCCCCATGTGTCAGCCTCTGTTGGCACTGCTGGAATCAGCAATATTTGCCTTGCCTTGCTGAGGAGTGCTGCTGCCTGCTCCCAAATTAATGAACTGCATGTGCTCCTCAGTAAGATGCAGGAATGCCACCTACCTGTGGGCCTAATATGCTTCACACAATCAGATGAAGACTAAAATATAGAATACGGAGATGAGGCCAGTTTGCTATAAATTGCTTTAATTCCTGTGGCCACCATGCTCATCAACACCAGTGGAGAGTGTTCCTGCCAGCACTCAGGAACCAGCCTGGGATTTCACAGACCACGGAGCCTTCTGATACCTGGGCCTGATGGAAACTGCTGCTGCACTCCTCATGGAAAAGCTGCTTTTACTGCCTGCCTCTGATTTCTGAAGGAAAAACCCTCTCCCACCTCCTCCCTTTGGTGCCTTTTGCTGTGATGTCAGTGGCCATGTCCTGTTTCTGCTGCTCTTTTCCCCAGAACTCTTCCCTTCATTGGGGCTCCAGCACTTCCTAATCTGTTCAGAGATGAGCTCACCCAATAACAACATGGATCATGTCCCTTCCTTTGGGGAGAGAGGAGACATTGCAGCATTGCCATCATCCTCTGCCCACCCCATCTTCATCTCAGCTCCTTTCCCACCTGGATATAGTAGCTTTCCCCAACTATTACTACCTGGTAAGGGATGTTTCTTCTTCCCAGGGATCTTGACTACCTTTAAGTGCAAAACAGGCAGAGGAAAACCCAGCCTCTCATGGATGTGCAATCCATCCAAGCCCACCCTGATCCTGTCCACCTGGTCCCCCACTTCTGCCACAGCAGCAGGTGAGATCCTTAGCTCAGTAATCCAACTGAAATCTAATCCTGCCACCCAAAACAAGCAAAGTGTTCACAGCCAACCCAGAGGGCTGATCTGACTTCTCAGAGGAACAGAATCACAGAATGGTTTGCACTGGGAGGGACCTTAAAGATCATCCAGTTCCAATCCCCTGCCATGGACAGGGACACCTTCCACTATCCCAGAGCCCCAGCCAAAGTGGCCTTGAACATTCCCAGTGATGGGGCATCAACAAATTCTCTGGGAAACCTCTTCCAGTGCCTCACTGCTCTCACAGGGAAGAATTTCTTTCTACCTTGCCCCACAAGAGCTGGTGCTGATACAAGAGGGAGCAGGAGCACTTTTTAGCACCCTCACCTATGCTTTTCATCCCATGGCTCCCTAAAACAAAGTGCTGGGAGCACACTGGGAGCAGGGATCAAACTCAGGCTGTCACTGGGTGGGAGTCAAGGATGTTCCATCCTTGGCCTTCAGATGTGTCCCCAACAAGGTGCCCCACCCCAGAGGTGACCTGGGAGAGCCTGTGTTACTGCAGGGCCCCCTGCTCTGCCTCGATGGCCACTCTTGAGCTCTTCCACCTGGCTGGTAGTTAATGCAGTATCAGCCTTTGAGGTGTGGGTTTAATTCACATTTAATCTGGCAATGGTTTACAACATTGCACTGTACTGTAGTCAAGAGGAAAAATCAACATGTGAAGCAATGTTTACTGCAGCATAACAAACTCCAGGGAGGACTAAAAGAAACCCAGCTTTGCAGTGGGCCTAAGAATTACTAAATCCAGGCTATTTTGGACTAAAAAAGTAAGATGACCCACTTATGTTTAAAAGAACATTAACAACTTTGGTATCAGCCCCTTGTCTTCACCACAAGGGATCAGAACCCCCAGGAAGCCTGATCATTTAATTAAGCAGGTTTGTCTCCAAATTCATGTATGTTGCATTCAAGTAGGACAAAGAGGCAAACAGTGACAACTGAATGCTTCTAGAATTTTTTTTAAACTTTTAATAGTCTAACATACTGTTAGTAACACAGTTGGCACTTCAAAATATATATTATCTAATTTCAACAATATTCCTTAACTCTGTAGTTCTACTTGAAGACAAATCACTTGTTGCCATAAATAACTGTGTTGTTTTCAAAACACCCTCATGCTGGGTTACCTCTACAGTGCAACTGGGACCTGCTAGCACTTACAACATCTACTTCCTCTCTGTTAAAAAATGACATTTTTCTGTAAAAACACGAACAAAGTTTTACTGTATTAATAAAGAAAAAAAAAAAAACCCTGCTGGCAGTTGAGCATGTTTTCACTGTCTTTGGCAAAAGACCTCTGAGGTCCCTTTGAGTGGGTTTCACTTTGGGTCAGAGGGAAATCTGCTGTTCGGCAGCTTCTTTCTCCTTCACAGGATGAGAGCCAGGCTTTGAATGCAAAGTGGCCTGGCTGAGAGCCAGGCACACAGGCAGAGTAGTGCTCATGTATTTTTTATTACAACACAAAAGGAAACTCGGGTTACATAACACAGGGCTTTGTAGTGCAGCTTTCTTTTTTAATCTGTAACAGAAAGGAGGGGAATCGTGTCCCCGTTTAGGACTTCACATGGTGAAAGATGGCTGACACCTGCAGTTGCAAGAAGTCACCTGGCACCTGGCCACTGACTGCAGTGCTGAGGGAGACTTTTCCTTGCACAGATGTTGGGTGCTTTGCCCAGATGCCTGACCGAGCCCAACCCAAGAGCTGTACTTCACTAAGGAGTCCCTATCCTCTCGCTAAAAGCAACATTAAAAAAAAAATCAAAATAAAGTGAACTAAAACCACAGCTGGATTGGTCGAACAGGTACAAAAGGATTACTCTCAACAGCAGCATTAGGATGTTTCCAGCACGCAGCAGGGAGAAAGTCAATGGCTGTTTCACATCAGGGGTCCTATGGAGCACCGAGTGCTGCTCCAGGGAAGGTGCTGGGGACTGACCCTGGCACTGGCAGGGTTCACACACTGAATTCCTTCCAGGTCTGTAAGGAGGCTCACTGTGGCCTGGAGGAGCCAGGCTGCTAATCACAGTCCTGGATATTGATGTAGACAAAGAGGGTGGAGGAGGAGTATGGGTCTCCATTCTTGGTCAGGAGATGGATGTGGCGATAACCTGGAAGCAGAGACACAGATGGAAAATGGCCTTTAGTCCAGTTGGAAAAGTATTTGCTAATGTTTGCCAAGACTCTGCACTAACATCTTCCTATCTCAGAGCATTTTGTTCCCAGTTTCCCACAGGATCCTGAACAGGCAGGTCCCAGAGGCACAGCTCTGAGTGTGGGTAACGTAATGTGCCCAAGGCCTCTGGTGACAAGGGGGACCCTCCACTAGAGACAATGTTAACAGCTGCCCAAAAATCCACTGACCCCAGCTGTGATGGATCTGCACCACTCATGCAGGACACTGGAGCTTCTCAAAGGGCTCAGTGGCTGTGAGGAGCAGGCAGCAGGGCCTTACCTTGCTTCAGACTGGTGAAGGGAAGGGTGTACTGCCCGATGAAGTCATTCTTGGTTGACATGTCAAAGTCTTCCACCACAAACCGGACCAGGGCAAGTGCAGGGATCTCTATGTCAAATGTAAACTCTTCATTCCAGTTTGGGTTAAAGCCTGGGGACACAGACAAGGATGGAGGTCAGAGATGCCAGCAGTAAGAACAGTGTTCTGAGGTGTTTGCAAATGGACGGAGACTTTCCCTGACTGTCACCCTAATCTGACCTAGACCAAGGCTCTTAGGAGGTGCCAAGAGCCTTGTTCCCAGCTTTGATACTGTGATTTGCTACTGGAATTAATAAATCCTTTAGCTTGGGCTGTTCACTGCAGACCTTGGTCCTAGAAAGGAGTGAGGAGCAGGAGAGGGGAGGAACTCAGCTCTGCTCCACAGGCTCTGGCTGGATGGTACCTGGATATCTTTGGTTGCCATTGGACCAGATGCTAACTTTTATAGCCCTAAACCTGGGGAGGGAAGAGAGAAAAGCTGTGCTTTTGTGCTGACATGGCCTTCTGGGGCCTTAAGCCTCTCCAACTGCTTGAGATACATCCATCTAAGCACTACTCTGTGCCCCAATTTCCCTGTCTGCAAGAAAAGTTAATGAGGAGTGTCTGATTACAAAAAGCATCATCAAGTCTGGATAAGGGTCATGTGGTCCAGAATCACAAAGCAAACAAAACTGAGATGGACACACTTGAAATGCAGAGCAAGCTGAGACCTCTCTCCAGGCCACAGCAGGTGCAGTGTCAATAAACCACTGCCAGAAGCAAACAGGAGAACACATCCTGGTGGAAACCCTGCTGCCTCTGCAGAGCAGAGACCAAGGACAGAAAAATGTCACCTGGAGCCTGCTGGTCATGCAGGCTTTGTGAGTGATTCAGCAGGAGACAGGGATCTTCCATCTGGCTCTGAAGGTGCTGAGATGGGCCTATGGTATCTTTATTGTTTGATTTGTTTTCCTCAAGGCAGCACTGATCATTCCAGCATCATTCCAGTATTCCAGTGAGAGAAGGGCTGGCCATGGGGCTGGGAGTGCTCAGCAGCCCTGAGGAACTGTCCTGGCAGGTCTGAAATGTTCCCTACACAACTTTCACTTGACAGGCTGTAAAAATTATTGTAGGTGACGAAAATGGCCATGAGCTTTAGGAGCCAGGCCAGATTTACTCAAACAGGAAAGAGGAAAAGGGAAACATTGTTAGCAGGCAGGAAAATATGCACCAGCTTTATAGTGTTTGGCTCTTACTTCACACAGAAAAGCAGAGTGTGTGTGTTTGTGCAGAAGGTCATAATATTCAAACCCTCAGTGCACAGAGAGAAGTCATAGCCATGTCTGACTGGTAAGAAATGGTCCTCAGATATTCAAAATTCACCTGGACAACAGCCTGAGAAGCTTGAGTAAACTTTGTGTGGCCCTACTTTAGGCAGAGGCTGGAACAGACCCCTCTGAAGTGCCTTGCAACATCTTTTGTGAATTTGTGACACTTTCGGGGTACAATCAGCTCCACAAGAAGCTTCCTCTGGGAAGATCCTGGTGAGAGCCCCTGCACACCAGGTCAAATCCAACTGCATGGAGGTAAAGAACACTTCCAAAACTCTAGCTCTGCAAATCTGGCAGCCAGCCCCAAACACCTCACGTGGCTGATGTTGTTTTACAGGGAATTTCTGTCTCCAAACAACAGAAGAGGAACACCTGATGTATCTGCTTAGTTTGGGCAGGATTGGGTGCCCTGGTCAGGTCTGCCCACAGGGCAGCAGTCTTGCCAATGAACAGAAAAGGTTCCTGCTCATGGGAGCAGAGCTTGGAGGAAACCCCCTCACCATTGTTTTCGATGACTTTGGTCTGCTTCTTGTTGTTGTCCTGCTGGACACCGTGGATCTCTATCGTTACCTTGGGATCCACAATGGAGTTCTTGCTTTTGTTCACCTTTGGCAGCTGCTGACCAGAGATTATCTGTGGAGGAAACAGGGGAAGAGGTCAGGACATCACCAGGAGAGGGGGCTCCCTGGAAGATTCCCTTTTCCTCCTCAGGAGTGCAGGAGCTGCTGTGAGAGGCTGGTGCTGCCCTTTCAGAGCTGCTGCTGTGTGACCTCCTTCAAAGGAAGGATGTCATGAGCTAAAGCACCTCAGGAAGCTTGCTCCAGCCCAGCCAGCTGCTTTGGGACAGGCAATTTTCTGACTGTCCCCACAGTGCTCAGCTGGTACTTGGGAACACCAGAGGTGACTGCTGCTGGCATGTCTGCCTGCACAGTTCTGGAAGCACAGCAAATGTTGCCATTAACCTATGGCCCCTGTGAGTAGATCCCTGGAGGAACCAAGTCCAGGACAGCCCCCAGATGTGGGAAATCAGTAGGGTCAGGACAACACTGAAGGCAGGAGCAGAAGAAGGAGAAGGTACAACCTACACTCCCCCCAAAAGTGGATGTTACTGAGATGTTTCCCGATTTCTATTCTTACTTTAAGCAGGAGCTTCTTCTTTGTCCCCCATGTTCCTTCTGTGATGGATTTTGGATTGAATTTGGTTTGCTCATCCCGGAGGAATTCTGGCTTTAAGACATACCCAGAAAAGCCATTGTCCTGGAACCGACCCTGGTACACATCCATTTCTGTGCCTGCTGTCTGGAAATTTAGGGCAACTGCAACATAAATAAATAACTTCAGTCACTCAGATAAATCAATAGGAATCTTTTCATGCTAATTCTGTTCACATGAAACTGCACTTCATGGACATAAACATTGGCTTTTCCACGCTTCAAAGAGCAGTGGTAAACTCTGACCCTCACAGCCTGCTGGCCCTGAGGATTTCTTGCATTTGGAGATGACAGAGACAGGAAGAGCCATTACAGCTATCCTGCCTTCCCCTGGATCAAAAATTGTCCTGCAAGGAATTTATGCTACCTAGAGCAACTCCATCTTTTAGATAAACCTCTTCATTTCTATGCTGAAGGAGTTCTCTCCTGCAGTGAAGCCAGCACATCCCCCTCAGATCATTTCTCTGGCTACTCAGCCTCATTACAAAACCTCCTTTCCAGCCCAGATCTGCCTGTTTTCATTTGCCATCCCAAGGGGAATCGATTCCTCTGTTGCTTGGACTAGAGAGCTCCTCATTGTCTGAACTCCTCAGGTGGCAGCACAGAAGCTGTGATCAAATCACCTCTTTATTGTCTGCTGCCCAAAATAGATCAAGCCTCACTGCTGCCCTAACACCAGGCACATTCCTTGTATTCTTCCCAATTTGTCGATACCTTTTTTAAAGGCATTGATGTAAAACCTGGAACAGCCTCTGTGAACAGCCTCACTGAAACCACACAGGGAGTGCACATGCACCCCAACAGCTCCTCAGTGCTCCCTTGATTTCCTCAAGGATGATTTTAAACTCTTTAGCAACATCTAAGACATCTCTTAAGACACAGAAATTTATCCTGGTCCCATGTCCTTCATACCTGGTCATACTTGGAGGCTGAGAGCATTTTTTCCCCTATTTTTCCACCTGCAGCAAGACTTTGATAACTGCAGTACACTGGTTTTCCTGGGAGCTGAAAGTACTCAGGGCTCCTGAAAAAAATCTTGTTTTGGGTGCCCAAATAGTGAATTCAGGTCTGGCCTTCTTGTACCCCAAAGGAACTGATGGTGCCTCCCAAGTACTGTCCTGAGGCCAAACAGGGCACTGCTTACTTGTGCCCCCAAGGGGGCTGCAGGACCCAGGAGTTCATGCTCCCTCCTCCTTTGTGAAATGGCAGTAACTCTCCTGGCAGTGAAATTGCAGGGATTTGCACATTAATGTGCAGAAAAGCCTCTCCTAATGGATTTGTGTCAAGACAGAAAATGGTCTGTGGGCATTGTTGGAAAAGCTGGTTTCTCCCAGAGACTGCTGGGCCTCTGGCTGCAAAGGGCTTGAGATTCTGCTCAGCTGAAGCTCCTCCACAGCCAGGTCATGGGTGATCCAAACCACCTTCAGGCTCCCAGTGACACTCACCAATCTGGCAGCCAACATTCCACAAGTCCACGGGGCTGTAGTTGGAAGAATCTGTCCTCCAGCCTGCAGGGTAGATACGGCTCAGGTGCCTGATGTTGTGATGAATAAAACTGGTTCCTACAGAGAAAGGAAAAAGCAGAAGAAAATGGCCCTTTCAGAGGTGGGGCCACTTTTATCTCTTCTTGCTGCTGCTGTGTGTTCCCTTCTGCCTGGCATGTCTGGCTGAATGGGAACCACCTGCAAAAATGCCCCTCTTGGTAACAGTCTTGAGGATATCAAGCTCTTCACACTTTTCTCAGTGACATGCTTGACCAAAGAGATCACAACCCATGTGTTTGGCATGCCTTTTCCACCAGCAGCTGTCCCTTTTTGGGGAACAGGCACAGAGGAAGGAAGAATACACATACCAGACTCCTGGGCCAGTTTCAGAGCTTTGCTCTCTGAGAATGATGACATCTCATAGAAAGCCCGAGGATGGTTGGGGTCATCAAAGCCTTCAAAGTGGACACTCTTGCAGTAGACAACTGTGTCTGATAGCTCCTTGGCCAGCTTCAAGGTGTCACTCTAAAAACAGGAGAGCAAGAAGTTTGTGGGGAGTTTTTGCTGTCGTGCTCAAAAGTGGTAATTGTGGTTTTTTCCCTATAGGATCTCCACCACTTTGACCAGAGAAAGATGCACATTCTCAACACTCAGTGGCTGGTGGCGTGCCCTCAGGGTCACCCTGTGCAGGAAAGGCTGGAAAAGGATTCCCCCTCTGTTGGTGGGACACCTTCCTTGCTGCTCTCTGCAGGATCATTTGTATTTCAGCACCCACTCCTGTCTCCAGGTGCTAAATTTTACAGCAGAGCCTTAGCAATGACTTTTCCATACTGTCCTGGTCCCAGGAATGGGAAATAAAGGGAAGAGAGGGATGTTTTGGCCTCCACAGAGCTTGGGCTTTTTTCCCCTTGAACTAGGAGGTTGTCACAATGCTCTGATGACTCCAACTCCACAACCACATTCATTGAGAGTCCCCAGCTCCCACCAAGGGCAAGAAAAGAAAGTGACAGATGTCAAAATAATGTACACATTATTGACTAGAGATCAGAGAAATAAGTAAGTCCTGCAAAGAGTGAGCAACTCATCAAAGGGGAACATAGATCAGACCAGGCCCAGAGGTAACACCAATCAGCTTTGCCATCAGTGGGGCTGAATGTGTCTGTGTCACCTCTGAACCCACCCTGTGGGGGATCTGGGCTTCACAAGGACCTGCATGCTGGAAAAATCCATTTCCTCACATTATGGGGCAGAACTCTTGTGTAAAAGCCAGCCTTTTCCCTCCAGAAATCATCATACAAATTGCTTTAGTAAATGGCCACCCCCTCCCTCCCTTCCTCCCTCCTCCAGGTCAGAAAGAAACAGCCACTGAGGGTGCAGGCATATCCCAAAATGTGACTGGAAAAGCCAAAGTCATGACTGCCCCATGACAAACAGATTTCTGGAAATAAGACAGAGATTGAACATGTGCCCTTCCACTGTTTCCATAAATGCTACATGGTCTGTCCTTGCTGCAAGGTCCTCCAGTCTCATCTTAGAGAAAGAAGCCAATCTTTGTGCTTGGCTGGCTTTGAAAGATCTCTGTTTGTGCTTGGGACAGAGATCATTAAGCTGAGCAAGCACCAGGATCCTCAGCACCAGCAATTTCAACAATTCACCTACACACATCCCCAGATGAGTAGCTGAAACCACACTCAGACCTGTCTTGGCTGAGAACACATGAAAAATTGTATTTCAGCTGCTTTTCTTTTTTATTTCTTTAGGTGTGGTACAAATCCCACCTAAAAAGTAATTTCTCAGTGCTTTCTTCTTTCACTTACCTTTCCCTTCTGCTCTACCTTGGTCTTCACAGATTCATCTTCAATTTCAGCTGCTTCATCTTCATCAGAGACATCTTCAGCCTCCAGGTTGTTGTTCCCATTGGTGGGGTCCTCCTGCCTGCTCAGCTTCTTGCCTTTCACCAGGATCTTCCCTTTTAATTGCTGCACAAGGAAAAGTGGACAAAATACCTGGTGGTTAGGGGTTGCTTTAGAGAAGGGGTTTCTCTAAAGAAACCCCTCAGCTGCAAGCAGGATTTTTACAGTTGCATCAGTGACTGGCTATTAGCCAGAGACACGGGTAAAAATAAGTCTGTTTTTACCCTGAGGCCCTGCTCAGCCTCTGAGACCACAAGCCTTGAGTCTGAAAACCACAGAGAGCCCAGTGACTCCCCTCTGCTATAGAGCTGACCATCCCCTCAACCAGACAACTTAAACAGTTGTGTTGTTCAAGACAATTAATTTTTTTTTTTTCCCCCAAGACTGAAATGTTGGCATTTTGCAGGTGAAGCCTTCGGGTGCTGAGAGCCTCAGGAGGAGTTCCCAGACCCTTTCCAAAGCCACATCCTCCTCAGGGAACAGCTTCCCTGCCACTGCTCCCACGGTACAATGCTGGCCACAGCCAGCAGCATGTGCTAGTGCACCACAGCTGGGTGCACAGGGAGCCCAGGCAGCCCCTTCCTTCTGCTGAATCCGTTCTCTCCAGCCTCTTTCGAGGTTCACAAGAAACCCCTCACCACTGATGTATCCTTTGTGCAAGCCCTGGCTGTGGGAGAAAGGCTGGAGCCTGGAGAGGGATGGTTTAGAGCCCAAACAAGGCAGCAGCAATGCTTGGGACAGGGAGGAGTATTGAGAAAGGTGGCTGGGGGCAATCTCCAGGTGTGGGGGGTTTGCCTTGAAATCAAGAGCACCACCAGACTTGGCAGCTTCCAGGGACAGGAGATTTGCTGCCAGCTGGATGTGTTTGGTACTCCTGGCTTTGAAGGGTACAAGTTACTCCAGAAAAATGCCATCTTGGAATTAGCCAGGACAACCCCTCAGTCTGTGTAGCACATTTCCCTTTCCTCAGCAACACCCTATATTTACCTTTTCTGCAACAGCAAAAGCAACAAACCCCCACCACATTCAAATGACAGGACTGTGAAAAACCAAGAATCTTTTATAAAACAACACAGGCATTTTTAAAGGACACCATTTCCCCTTTGCACCCTTTGTGGGTTCAAGCAGATTGCATCACATCTTTAGAGAGACCAGCCCCACTCCTCACCACCTGGCAAAGCTGTGGGTGAAGCTGGGTTTGAGCAGAAATCCAACACTGGCACCTGAAGCAGCAGCCAAGAGCATTTTTATTCAGCTACCACAAATGAACTGTTTACACTGTGGCACTTCCCCTGTCACTCAAAAGGAGCAGTCAGAGCACAGCAATACCCTCCTCCCCATCCCCAGACCATCCTCCCAGCCCTCCAGGCAGAGCTGTGCTCTGCTTCTTCACATCCACAGCTGGGAGATGAGCTGGCTCATCTCCAGAGCCTGACTTCAGCCTGCTGCCCTCATGTCCCTTCCCACCCTCCTGCCTCAACACCCAGCTCTACACTGTTCTTCCACCACAAAACCCAGTTTTAGGCTCTGCTCAGCATTTGGGATGGACAAGCCTGGAAGGATTGCACTGGGGACAGCTGAGAGCAGCCCCTCTGGTCCCCTGCAGGCTGCAGACACCATCCTGGCATTTAATACATTATCTGCCTCTGCTTTCTGATGCCCCACAAGAAATATCACTGCCTCCTCTCACAGCTCAGCAGTGGAGAACTAAGGCATTTGGGGCAGCCTGCTTGATTCTTAATTACCAGCAGGTAATTAAGCTTTTTAAGCTTCTCCATTCAGCCAGCACAGCAAGTGGGATGTGCAATTCCTTCAAGGCTGAAGAACACCACGAGGGAAGGCACAGCAATACAGCCTCCATTGTGTCTCCTCACCACAGCCTGTGCCAGGGCTGCCAGCAGCAGGACCTCAGTGCTGCTGTTATCCTGTCTAGCCTGTGGTTCCTCTGGGAAACCTTGGATATGGTGCAGATGCTCCCCATGGACACAGGACACTGCTCCTATGCCTACAAGGAACAGCAGGCCATGGCCACCTAACTCAGAGGAGATCCATGTGCTTATTTGTCCACAAGAAAGGGTGAGACTCACCCCAAAGAGAGGCTTTTTCATCCCATTTCCTGAAAAAGGTGCTACCCTGTAGCAGCAGTGCAGTGAATCACCCCTGCAGAGGAAGCAAAGTCCTAAATCTGTGAGTTTATCTTCTTTATTTAGGTTTTCAATAAGCTGGTATAGTCACAAACACACACGTGCCCTTGCTCCCTCTCTCCTGATTCCCCTTCATGTGATATTAAGTATTTCTAGCCTGAGGCAAAAGACACTCAGCTCATCAGTTCAGCTCTGTTGAGCAGATCTCTTGTCTTAGGAGGAAGCAATAGCTGAAATACCCAATAAATGTTCTCCAAGTAGACCATAAAGCCATTCCAGCTGTCTGTGGGAAGCCCAAGGTGGAGAACAACCTCAGGAAAGGCTACAAGGACATTGGACTCCACTGAGAACACAGAATGGAGTGGCTGCTGGAACAGATGCAACTCTTGCCCTTCTTCACATGCCCTATAAATGGCATTCCTTAGTCCCCCTGAGCTCATCTGCTCTCCCCCTTTTCCACTGCACACCGAACAAGCTCAGCTCTGCAGATGAAACGGTTCTGACAACACTGGGATTTCAAAACCATCTTAAAGAAAAGCACTGATTTTATGAGAAGCAGAACAATTGTAATGAGCAGAAGATTTTAAAAGATCTGCAAACAGGTTTATCCTACCTGAAAGCTTCCTGCCCCTAAGAGCAACCTGAGAGCCACAGGAAGGCCTGAATTCTGGTTTTCATCTCAGTGGGAATGGAAGATTTGTAAAGTGATCCACCTCAACAAACTTTCTGTGGCTTCAACACCTCCTTTAGAGTCAACAGAGAATCCGAACACTCCCAGGGTGTGATTCCTCCTCTGTTTGGGCAAACACTGAGGAGGAGGTGCACCACACCCCAATTCCTGACTGTTTCTCCAAAGGAGAAGTGCTCAGGTACACAGATACACAGGTTCTGAGCACTGCCACCTGACATCCCACTCTCAGGGTGAGGACATCCACCTCTCCAGGCTTCTGAGAAGCTGTGAGGAATAACATGTTGACATTCATGAGGAGATGTGCAGATCAGATGCACTAATTGATATCACATCTCCATCTGTGCACATCCTCCAGCTGCAAACTCAAGTGTTGCACTAGCAATGAGTGGCACCAGGAAAGGAAGAGCTTCTCCAGGAAAGGGGAAGAAGCACATCACTGAAGGAGGCTTTGGAGGATTGAAGGAAACTCAGCTCAAAAACCTCAGGCAAGGAGATGCACTGCAGACAAGACTGACACAAGCTGGGCCAAGGTTGGAGAAACAGAGATGTGCAGATGGACCTGAAGCCACATTGACGCAATATGTGTGGGTAATGCCCAAAGCCACTGTCCTCATAAACAAGGAATTCCAGAAACAAAGAACTCTAGGGATTTCAGACACTTGATACACTGAATAATTCCAACCCTGGGAGCAGCTTTAGTCTCATTCTAGGGCTGTGACTTTGCAGCATTTCTAGCTGGGATGTAGGGACAGGGGCAAGGGGTCCTGGCAGAACCCTGTGCAGATCAGGGATGGGACAGAAGGGCAACAACCCACCAGCAGCAGAGACTGGATCAAATTAAACAGCTTTAATTCACTATTGGGACCTAAAGACAGCAGCATGGGGGAGATATTTAGATAATCTGTGTAGCCCAACCCTGTTCCTGAATGGAGCCTAATGAATCAGATTCCTGCCCTGGGCTGTGGTGTGAATCGTTAGCACAAATCCAAAGCGTGTCAATCTTCCTTTAATTACTGACGTTGCCCTGCTGACACAATCGGCAGCAATCCTTCCACTGTTTGTGTTTACAGCCTCCAGCCCTTTGCCCAGTGGCAGATCCCACCCTTTTCCTGGTATAAAAAATACCTTGTTGTCCTGGGTTTCCTCATGTCAAAGTCATAAGGGAGAGGAAAAGCCAAGAGGTTCCTGGTTTGTTTATTTGTTTTTCCCTCATGTTTCAGTGTCAATGTATTTTACCCCCGAAAAAAATCATCATTTCAGCCCTACCTCACACAGCAGGAAGGCAGAGGAAAAGTACCAGAAGGAAAAGGATAGGTGTTGCAACATTGGCAAATTTTCTCTGTTTAAACTAAATGGATCAATCTCTGCAATGGAGCAGATGAGCCCAAATTCAATCCCTAGGGTAAATCTGGGCACTGTGTTCAGCTGGGGCCGTGTGTCTGTTCAGGCAATCAAAATCAGGAGCTTAGATGAGCACAGGCATGGAAAAAATGTATTTGGGAAGTTGGGGTCATCCACACACTCACAAATCACACATTGCTTTGCTTGGTGTTTCTCCTTTCTTTCATCATATCATTGCCATCAGCTGAAAAGCCATCAGCAGTTTTCCTGATCCTGCACCAGGATAAATAGCAAGTCAGGAGGGGACACTGAAGACATATTTTTCCAGCTCAGTAAGAGGCTGCAAAGACTGATCTCTGTGCTGGGAGTGTCCTCACCCTGGGAGAGTCACTTCTCCCAGTGGAGGCACCTTGTCTGTGCCAGAGCCAAGGTCTTGCTGAAGCAGCAGCAGTAAAAATTACAATTCATTCTAATTTATTGCCCTGGTGCTTAGGGACTAGCCCAGAGCAGCTTCCCTCTGTGCCAGGCATTGTATCAAACGAGGCATGACACTCCCAAACAAAAGGGGAAAGTCAAAAAGGGAAAGGAGATAAATAAAGAGGGAGAACAAATACAGAAGATATTCTGGGTGGATTGTTTTCCTCTCCTTTCTCCCTTGCTGACTGCCAGCTTTATCTCACCCACAAACTCCTTCCAGCTCTGACTAGGCATGTTCATCCAATTTCTGGCAAATGAGCAAAGAAATGCAATTTAAAGAAAACTGCAGCTAACTGTACAGGAGTCTGATTCTGCAAAGTGCAAAGACAGACAGACAGACAGAGACAGATGAAAGAGAGAGAGAGAGAAAGAGAGAGAGAAAGAAAGAGAGAAAGAAAGAGAGAGAGAGAGAAAGAAAGAGAGAGAAAGAGAGAAAGAAAGAGAGAGAGAAAGAGAGAAAGAAAGAGAGAAAGAAAGAGAGAGAGAAAGAGAGAGAGAAAGAGAGAAAGAGAGAGAGAAAGAGAGAGAAAGAGAGAGAGAAAGAGAGAGAAAGAGAGAGAAAGAGAGAGAAAGAGAGAGAGA